>JAQJVL010005243.1:0-36947 GCA_035578905.1 Stictocephala bisonia | reverse complement strand
GCCCTCTCTTCTAATTTTGGTTTCTATACTATGTGAATTTAAAGTGGTTCGTTTTTAAAATCTGTGTTTTTTGTATATCTTATGACAATTTTCAATAGTGACCTTAAATCCTCCAAGTTATTAAAATTATCACAATAGTTCCTGAAGTGATCAATTATTCATTTTTACTGTGACTTTCATTTACTTTACTTTTCGTAGAGCATCATAAACTTTTCATGCATTCAAGTTTTGGCAATATTGAAAAAATATAAAGCTAATATTTTCAAAAGGTTTAATTGAAAGGTTTTACAACTATGTCTATTAATGTTATGAACATCGTGATTCTGAAAACTCATTTAAATTGTAATTTTTATCAGAATGCTGAATTTGACTTTGTTCGTATATTATTTTTAATTTTGCTGCTGTATATGATTTGGAAATAAATAAAGGTTTATTGCACTTTAACCAACCAGCATTGAAAAAAAACTTGTATGATAGGAATAACTCTTATTTAACAAAACAAATTAACATCCCATAATACAAAATTGTCACAAAGTTTAACACAAAATGTACAAATGTAGTAATAATTTCGGTAAACCATGCTCATATTCTTCAGATCAGAAGGATTCATATTGAACATGAAAAATCGAGACGGTTCTTATTTTCTTAGTTATAGTATTTATATTATTCGTTAAAAGGCATTATTTATATGTTGTACCTCTAACATAACATTTTTTTTAATTCAATAGGGGCGTGCGAGTAGTTATTTTTTAGTTCGAGCCGAGTCGAGTAGTTGGAATTTTTTTCAAGTATCGAGTATTTTCGAGCAAGTATTTACAGAAGGATTTCTTTTTTCCCAAGACAACTATAAAAGGCAGACACCATCCTAAGCTTATGTTAAGTTTTGCCAGATTCATAAATATATACATCTAAACTGAATACAATAATTCTGATTTGTTGTTTATAACTGTAACATTTGATAAATAAAACTTTTTACTTCCTGCCTTCTTACATTTTTATGTGGCATTGTTTTGTTTAACCTTTTTCCTTTTTTCATATCTGGCGGATAGTGCCACACGTGGTGAGAATTGTAACTCGCTCGCGCAAAACTTAGGGAAAGGAGGTTGACATGCAGAGTCGTGTACCAACCCTACGCCGCCCCAGAGTGGAAGTGCCGCCATCGCCCTCGCGGACCTGGACAGATGAGTAGTCTCATAGTTTAAGTTACAACCGATCGATTAAGACGATTCAATTAGGCTAAATTATCAGAAAGGGGGGAGTAGAGCCATTTGGTAGTTGTCAATTAGTAAAACCTTTTAATGTAAACTTAGATAATTTGAGGGCACAAGGGGATCGCAGCCAGCCAAATTGTTAGCACTCTTTTTCTTGTTAAATTAACCCCTTTTTTCAATTAATTAATTTAGAACTAATAGAAGCTGGCTGTGATTTATAGGGAACCCAACAAATAGCACTCACGCGGCCAACTCGTTCACTTTAGACCCACGCGCTTCTAAGTTGTGCGGGAAACAGGGGTGAATTAATCGTCTAAATCACCGCATGGCCTCTGATTTAATGATAAGCACCGCCAGCGCCGTGCGTTTTCCCCACATATAACTAATATAATGTAAGAAACTAAGAAAGTATATTATTAATTGAAACCACTTGGATTATAAAGATTTAATCTGTTCACTCATATCACGATCAGATTTTATATTCAAGTCTATTATACTGTTTCACAGCCGGCAGATATGTTTATCTGGTGGTTCAGTTCAAAGTGTATTGCGAAAATGTAGCGAAGCTTGTTGGCAAAAGCTGCATATTCACGTCTATTATACTGTTTCACAGCCAGCAGATATGTTTATCTGGTGGTTCAGTTCAAAGTGTATTGCGAAAATGTAGCGAAGCTTGTTGGCAAAAGCTGCATCCAACCAAACTGATGCTAAAATTGAGGCGTCATCGCCAAATGCAGTCATTTGCTTTCACAATTGCCTCCTCTAAAAAAAAAAATTGATTGTATACACGCCAAGAAGAGTGGATCTGTATTCTGTGGGTATTTAATTCAGTAATAACAAGGTTACAACTAACCAGAAATAAGCTGTGAATTATATAATCAAATTTTAAAATCTGGATGACAAAGACTGTAGTTCAATCGATTGATAATAATAACTAAGCAGGTTTACTAAAAATAAATTTTAAAGTTGCTTAGGATAAATTAGTTTTTAAATTATGATCGGTAATGAATTGTGTGCAACTTGAAACTACTTCGATACATGAGGCTATACTGAACATCAGATAAATAATTATTTCATAACGAGAAATTCATGGTATAAATGTCATATTTTTTGGGGAAATAATATACCTAAATGATAAGGGATAAGAAATCACTTGCCTAACCTGCAGTAGGGAACACAAAGATAATGTGGTGATCGTTTATAGGTGATTATGTGGTAATACCACTGCATGTGTATTGATGGTTGAGTGGGTCATACCTGTACATGTACCACTATTGTAATCAATTATATCCAGCTTATGAATGTGTTCTCGACCACATATCTTTATGTAATCTCTAGTGTTAAGTGTTAGTCAACTTGTCTCTTTAGGTTGTTGATGCCCTATCCTTCCTAATATACTAATTCCTGGCCTAGTACGCTTTAATCTAATCGAAAATTTGTATGCCTAAATAAAAAAATCGATTGAAAATTATGTTCAGGAGATGGTGTTGGGACATCTCGCGTATTCCCGTATGTTCCACCTGTCAACATGCCAAAACGCAATGCTCAGTTGGTGAGCCAAGTGACAACTGCTCTAGACCAGCACCCATCAGGATTACAGGAATTTCTGCAGATGTCAGCACTATATCGACAGGGTTCTTTGAGTGCCGACTCTTATTATAGCCATTGCCAGGAAGCCATGGGAGATAATGCCTTTAAGCAGATATTTCCCGAGCTGCTAGTCTTGCTGCCAGACATCAATAAACAGCAGGTATACATTTTGTTTGCTACTAAAGCTTTCTATTGATTTATCCATCTGTTAAAGGGGAAACTGCAATAGTTTTAAGTTTTAACTATAATAAACCAAAACCAACTCGAATTCATTGTTAAACAGGACTGGAGTATATTTTCTGAAAAAAATTCCTTCACATTTTCAACTTTTTCCCAATACTCCCCAGGAAGCTAAATGTTGTACATTAAACCAATTCTTTTATAATTGGGTTCATGTATAACTTTGAGCTAAGCACTATAAAAACTGAACTAAAGACAAACGAAGGTTATCAATAAAAAGTTTTACCAAACTATTAACACTTAGAGGACTACACAGTTTTTGCTTACTTTTTGATCAGGGTATTACATCTTCAGTATTAGGATATTTTCAATTATTATAGTTAGACATTACATTTATTTGTCAACAAATCATACATAAATAAAAATGTAGTAAAAAAAACACACGTTCGTAGGCTGGTGTCATTATTTCATTTTTGTTCTTTAGTTGCATTAAAAAAAGTTTAAAAAAATTAGATTTAGTTTTTTTCTTGAAGAATTATAATTTACTAATTTGGCTAGTACGAGGTCGGTTTGATAAGTCAGTAACTTTTTTAATAAAAAACTATTTGTTCAAGGCCCTCATAATTGGCATTGAGGACGTCTTCATTCAACAAAAATTTCTTTAGATTTGGAAACATGAAATAGTTGCAGGGGGTTAAATCTGTAGAATATGCCGAATGGGGTATAAGAACAGCCTCAGCCACTCAAATTCTCCATCGTCCAATATCATTCCATGGATTTTATTGATGATTTATTACGTGATAACCTCTTCTGGGTGACCTGTATGTTCGGGGTCACTTGTGCTGGTACAACCATAACAGAACTCTAAACCACTTCTGAACCATTGAAATGGATGGTGCAGTCCCCATAATATTTACCAAGTCTTACCTTAGTTTCAGTGATATTTTTACACAGCAAATAATGCTAAATAGGTCATGAGACCCATCCCCCCCGCCAAAGCTGGAAAGCGTGCCAACTGGGGGATGGCTCAAAACAAGTCGAGCGATGGGATCACGGGTGGCAGTTGGAGGGTCAAAATAACACTCGGCAGCTGAGCAAAACTGATTTATTACCAAAAACAAAAAAGAAATTAATCAGACTTGGCAGAAGGCCACAATATAAATTCTCACTTAATAAATAACAAACCACCCACAAAAGCTACAAGAACAACAAACTCTACAAATACCAAATTTAACAATTAACAAACTGTACGGCCTATCTGCAGCCTAGCCACCCAAAACGTAAGACAATTTATTAACAATTTAAAAATGAACATTTAGAAACAATTTAGATAACCCCCCAAATAAACCCCGGCAATTTAGCCCACATCCCCTTGATTCCACCGGGCCAGGGAGTAAGCCGGAATCCCTGGGCAGCTCCGAATTAGAAGTTAAGTAAAAGTCCCATAATCCCCTTTTGGTGAGTTTAAAAAATTAAACAATTTTAAAAAAAATATAAAACGGTCCCGTTCAAGTAAAAATTCACTTCCAAACCCCCCCTAATACACTTAACAAAAAATAAATAACGATCACTAGGCCTAAACATAACAATAAATAATAACATAACTTAACCATAGGGACCTAACTAATATAAAATCTAAAAAATATAACAACAAATAAAACTAACTAAATAACTAACAATAAATATCAACATAAGCTTTTTTTCCTCTTTTTTTCTCAAATTTGAAATATATATCCCTAGCAATGTCCCCATGGCTGTGTTGCATCACTTTTCTAGTTTTAGGCCTAGGCCACATAAAGTTCCACAAATTTTTTTTATCTTCTTTTTTTTCTTATATTTCACTGCCCTTTTCTTTTTTGTTTTTCTTTTTAAAAATTTTTATCCACATCAAAACCCCCAGCTCAGCCGCCGGGAAAAACGACATAGAACGCACTGACCTGAGGACAGAAGACTTCTACCACCAAAGATGTAGAGCGGGTAGCGGGCGACTCCAGGCTCCAACATGGTCCTCAGGCCAGGCTAGCAGTGCAGATGGTAGACAATCCCCGGACGGCAGGCCGAGGGCTGAACGTCCCACTCAAGGACCCTGGACTGCAAGGTCAAACACAGCCATTAAAAAATAGTCCAGCCCCAACAACACAAAATATTACACATAACCACTAAATATAAGGGTGCATGATTTAACAAAAATGAACATGAAGAGCAAACAAGACAGTTAAAGATTAACTTTAGGCTATGAATAATTATGTTGGCAAACTCAGATTTAAAACCAAAGAATAAATTACGTATATGGAACTAAAAATGACAAACTGAAAACTAGGCTATGGATACAGGAGCAATAGGTAATAACATGAAAATCAAACGGTACAGCTAGGCTAGGTAATTGGCAAAGAACAAAACTACGGTAAATTGGTACCTCCAACAAAAAAAAAGGTTCAACAAAACATTATACAGAATTCCAATTGAAAATAAAACAAGATATAATAAAGCAATTACTGGTAAAACTGTAACATTGAGCACATGGCTTTAACCTAGTCTGAGAAACATCTAGACAAAGAACACAAATTTCCCAAAACCCTGTAACACAAGCAAGAACGATTAAATATTATTGAAACAAAATATTTTCACCAAAAGGGTGATTAGATATTAAAACTTACAAAATGAACACTTACGTTTTAGGAGCTCTAGCCGATCATATTCTCGTGACGAACGGCTGCTGAGAACAAGTGAACAGACAGGCCAACCTGACCGAAGCTGGATCCTGGAACGACCGAAACCGGGCCAACGGCCCCCAAAGTACGCGAAACGCAGGACACGAGCGATCTCAGGCAGCCTGGCAAACCACGACAAAAAAAACGAAACCTCCCTCTGCAAAACTCAACACACCCAGGCAGGGGAGAAAACTCGGTACCTCAGGGAACCAAACAGAAGACGAAGAAGACCTCCGAAGAGTGGTGTTCCAAGGACGTCCAAGAGAAACTAAGAGGGGAAACCCCTCGAACAGGGAGCAAACTACCCTGACTGTCGGGCCCGACAAGAAAAAAGAGAGAGAGAGACTCTCTCAGAACAGCCACCTAGGGCGCAGAGGTGATCAATCTCTTTGCCCCAAGAAACCCCCAGGAACACCAACTCCTGGCTCAACCGTTCCCCGGAAAGCCTTAAGCTGGGACACATGGGCTTTCCTGAACACCCTGCCTGACTGGGGATCAACCAGCAGAGCAGTCACCGGTGACAAAAACCTGTCGATGCGGTGGGGGACCAGACCACCGATAGCACAACTTTGCAGCTCTTCGTTCCGCGGCCGAACTGACCGGGTGAGCCTGACAAAGAACCAGATCTCCAACCTGAAAAGGGTTAGGAGTACGACCCTTATCATACCTCCTCCTTACTCTCTCTCTAGCACGTAGCAGGTTGCGTAGAGCACCCCGCCACGTGGACACTACATCAGTGGCACCTGGCGTAGGTAGAAGATCCTCTAACCTCCACAAGTTGGACAGAGGGTTGTTAGGAGGGTAGCCATGTAGAATTTCGAAGGGAGTGGCATTGTGACTCTCATGCTGGAAGAATTGAAAGCAAGCTGGAGCCAAGAGAGACTCTCATCCCAGGTGTTCTGCTTCTCAGCATGGAAAGTAATAAGGGCAGACCGAAGATTGCGGTTGAACCGCTCTGCATGAGAAGGCTGTGGGTAATAAGGAGAGGTAGTCACATGCCTGATACCATTGCCAAAACAGAACCTACGAAACTCGTGGGAGGTAAACTGGCTACCGTTGTCGGACACAAGAGTGGAAGGCACCCCAAAGTGCTGGAAGAGTTGGGACTGGAGAGCACGGATGGTGAGCTTAGCCGTGGCACTCCGAAGTGGGAAAAGCCAAACGAACTTCGAGAAAGCATCCACACAAACAAGTAGGTAGGAGCTACCTGACTTGCTACGGGGAAAAGGACCCACGTAGTCGATGAACACCTTCTCAAAAGGACGCTCGGCCACCTCAGAAGATAACAACCCTAACCTTGCATTCTGACTAGGCTTGCTGAGAGAGCACAGGTGACAAGCCTGCTCTCTGCCCGCAACATCCCGGTCCATGCCCTTCCAGATGAAGTACCTACGAATCTTAGCGATGGTCTTATGAATGCCAAGATGACCGCCCACAAGAGAAGAGTGATAATATTGAAAGACCATCGGTACTAGATGACTAGGCAGCACTACACGGGGTTCACCCCTCTGTCGAGGACGGCAACAGAGTACCCCTTTGGACAGAAAATAGGGAGGGTGGGCACCTCCCTCTTGAAGCTCACCTAAGATGACTGACAGCTCAGGATCTTTCTGCTGATGGGACAGTAGGTCGTCAAAAGCCAGAGGAAAATCCAGAAGAACAGCACCACACTGAGCAACAGCCTCCGTCGGTGGATCACTGGGTTCGTGGTACATGCGGGAAAGAGCATCCGCGATGACATTCTGGGTACCCCTAAGATGTTGGACTCGGAACTTGAAAGCAGAAATTTTGACCACCCAGCGACCAATTTTCCCGAGCTGTCGGGGATGGGCAAGAAGCCAAGATAGTGCCTGATTGTCCGTCTCCAGCAAGAACTCAGCGTGTTCCAAGAAACGCCGAAACTTGTCCGTACCAAAGACAACAGCCAGACACTCTAACTCATAGATGGAAGAAGCTTTCTTTTCCTGGTGAGACAACGTCCTCGAAGCAAAAGCGATGGGCTGCCTGACCCCATCAAACTCCTGAGAAAGAACAGCAGCAATGGCGGAGGAGGAGGCATCAGTCTGAAGAATGAATTCTCTGCTGAAATCAGGCATACGCAGGACAGGAGGTTGCATGATAGCCTCCTTGAGAGCATCAAAGGCAGTCTGCTGAGCTTGGCCCCACACAAAAGGGACACCTTTCTTTCGCAGCTCGTTTAACGGGGCAGCAAGCTCGGCCACGTTAGGGATGAAGCGACGGTAAAAATTCACCATCCCCACAAAACGGGCAATCCCCTTGGCATCTCTGGGAGGAGGAAAATCCCGAATGCCCTGGGTCCTCGCAGGATCTATGCAGACGCCTCGAGAAGAGATAAGATGACTCAGAAAAGAAATCTCAGGACGAGCAAAAGTGACTTTCTCTGGATTGACGGTAAGGCCAGCTGATTTAAGGCGACTAAGAACTTCCTCCAGATGTTGCATGTGTTCCCCGAAAGTCTCACTGTAGACAAGAAGGTCGTCCAGGTAATTGAAGACAAACTTGAACTTCACATCATGGAAGATGGAATCAAGTAGACGAGTAAGAGTCTGGGCACCCACAGCAAGACCCATAGGAACCCTAGTGAACTGGTAAAGATTCCAGGGAACACAGAAGCTAGTCATAGGCCGTGATTCCTTCTTCAATGGAATCTGATGGTAGGCCTGGTTCAAATCAAACACACTGAAAAACTTAGCCTTACCGAACCAATCAAACGCAGAATGCAAATCAGGCAGAGGTACCGAGTCAATAGCGACCTTAGCGTTGAGCCTCCGATAATCCATCACAAGCCTAGACTTACCATTAGGCTTGGGCACAAGAAAAGCTGGACTGGCATAAGCAGAACAAGACGGTTCAATCACACCCTTGCTCAGAAGATCTTCAATCATAGCCCTCATAACCTCCATCTTTGGGGGAGCAAGTTTGTACGGATGACTTCTAACTGGCTGAGAATCGGTGAGGTGGATCTCATACTCCAGAAGAGAAGTGACCCCAAGCTCAGCCGTAAGCACATCAGGAAACCGCAAACACATCCTCCTAATGGCCTCCGCCTGCTCAGGGGGGAGATGACCAACCAGATCCACCTTGGGTTGTTCGGGCTCACAACCCACCTCTCTGACTGCAGGAGGGCAGTCAGAATCACCTACTAGAGGCACCAAAACTCACCGATTGAACTTGAAAAACATCTGGCGCTTCTGGAGGTCAAGCACCATACCACTTTTAGAGATAAAGTCTGCCCCTAGGATACAAGAAACCGCCAGGTCCTTGGCAACAAGAAAACCCCACCTCCAGGAAAATCCTTCAATTTTAAAATGTAATGACGCCTTGAGAAGTATGGGTAGAGGAGTTTGGGATGCCGTCCAGCACGTAATAGAAGAAGGCTTGGTGTGCCTGACAAGTCCTAAGGCGTCAAGGGACTCAAAAAGAGAAAGGCTGATGATACTGCATGCCGAACCAGAATCAAGAAGGGCTCGACACACCGTACCACCAAAAGATACAAAAACGCCAGGACACACCGAGGTGACCGCACTAAGTCCCAGGGAAGCCATGCCAGCAAGGCCCGAAAAATCCCCGACACTCCTGCTATGGGCACGTGTCAAAGGCAAATGGCCACGGTCACTCGCAACAACGCGGGGAGCTACTATGGAGGCAACCCCCCGCGCTGAGCGTTTCCCGCCCCACGACCTCGAGCACGTGGACAGTCACGACGAATGTGACCAGGCTGGCCACAAGCAAAGCACACAACAGGAGGCCGAGAACCACGACCCTCCACTGGCTGACTCACACCTAAAGACATAGCCGGTCGACGGGTGGGGAGAGCACGATGACTCTCAGAATCCCTCCCTTGCTGGTCTGAGAACTGCACGCTGCGCGAAACAATGCACAGCTGATGCAGCTCCCGAAAAGTCGAAGGCACACCAGCAAAAACTAGCCTACACCGTTCTTCAGGTGAAATGCCATCCAGGATGACACGAACGGTGTCAGCTTCCGAAAGTGTGAGGCGCAACGCTTGACGAGCTTCCTTGACTGAAGAGACATAGGCTGCCAGAGACTCGCCCCTACCCTGCGACCGATAAAATCTGTCCATGACCATCCTGTCCCTGAGTCGAATGGGAAGAAACGATGACAGCAACTCTCGATGGAACGAGTCCACCGAGGCATCACTGGCCAAGACAGAACTCAGCAACTCCCCAACGGGACCTCTGCAATACGGGAAAATCAGACGAAGCAAGTCCCCAGCCTGCATGCCGGGCATCTCACTAAGTCTGAGAAAGGCCACTAGGAACTTAAGAAGCTCCTCAGGATCCATCCCATCGATCACAGGGAGATTCTGGATCATGGGCGTGAGAGGGTTAGGTAGCTTGTGGTAGCTCAGCTGCAGAAGAGCAGGGGAACCCAAAGAAGCAGAAGGAACGGCAGCTGGAGCCGAACCACAAGCAACCTCAACAGAAACGCCTGCAGGCTCAGAAGGAACCTCAGGCACAGTGAGAGCCGTTGTCTCAGCCTGCGGCCTCGACACATTAGGCGAAAGCGCGAATGTAGGCCGCTGACCCAGACCCGTAGGAGTCGTGGAACCGGAGAGTGCCTGAAAAATCTCATCCAGCCTAGACACACTCTCCAAGATCCACGCCCTCTCCGACGGTTCCAACCCCGGTGCCCGGTTGACCAGCCTTAAACGGGCCAGCAGATGCCCCAAACGTGCAAGACAGCAGGCCCGGTCACGACCTACTGGAGGTTCAAACTGCAGATCTTCCAAAACCCCTTCCCAATCTTCCACCTTGCGTTTACAAACAGACAACTCATCACCAACCTCCAGTAGATCAGACCAATCCACCGCCGTACCCGCGGACAACTGCTCCCGCAGCAACCTCCGGAGATTCAGAACATCACCCTCCGGAGTCACACCACGCGACCTCAACTCAAATATCAACTCCTCCTTCACCAGGAGGGCAACATTCTGCAGATAGGCCATCTCTAACGCAACAATTCTCAACAATATACACAAAAAAACGACAACTCCAGGGTCCAAGACGAACAAAACCCTCAGCCTACCGAGCCACTGCCGACCACTCCAATCCACCCATGAAACCCATTCAACAAAGTAACCAAGCGGATTGCCTAGTTTTTATTTTTTTGTTATTTTTTTTTTTTTTTTTTTATATATATACCAAGACACCTTGACGGTAGGTCGGCCAACCATGACCTACTAACAGGCAAACACTCACCGTCAACAACCAAGAGAGAATAAATTTTTTTTTTTTAGGCAACCACGCTCTGCTACCAATTGAGACCCATCCCCCCCACCAAAGCTGGAAAGCGTGCCAACTGGGGGATGGCTCAAAACAAGTCGAGCGATGGGATCACGGGTGGCAGTTGGAGGGTCAAAATAACACTCGGCAGCTGAGCAAAATTGATTTATTACCAAAAACAAAAAAGAAATTAATCAGACTTGGCAGAAGGCCACAATATAAATTCTCACTTAATAAATAACAAACCACCCACAAAAGCTACAAGAACAACAAACTCTACAAATACCAAATTTAACAATTAACAAACTGTACGGCCTATCTGCAGCCTAGCCACCCAAAACGTAAGACAATTTATTAACAATTTAAAAATGAACATTTAGAAACAATTTAGATAACCCCGGCAATTAAGCCCACATCCCCTTGATTCCACCGGGCCAAGGAGTAAGCCGGAATCCCTGGGCAGCTCCGAATTAGAAGTTAAGTAAAAGTCCCATAATCCCCTTTTGGTGAGTTTAAAAAATTAAACAATTTAAAAAAAAAAATATAAAACGGTCCTGTTCGAGTAAAAATTCACTTCCAAACCCCCCCTAATACACTTAACAAAAAATAAATAACGATCACTAGGCCTAAACATAACAATAAATAATAACATAACTTAACCATAGGGACCTAACAAATATAAAATCTAAAAAATATAACAACAAATAAAACTAACTAAATAACTAACAATAAATATCAACATAAGCTTTTTTTCCTCTTTTTTTCTCAAATTTGAAATATATATCCCTAGCAATGTCCCCATGGCTGTGTTGCATCACTTTTCTAGTTTTAGGCCTAGGCCACAAAGTTCCACAAATTTTTTTTCTCTTCTTTTTTTCTTATATTTCACTGCCCTTTTCTTTTTTGTTTTTCTTTTTATAAATTTTTATCCACATCAAAACCCCCAGCTCAGCCGCCGGGAAAAACGACATAGAACGCACTGACCTGAGGACAGAAGACTTCTACCACCAAAGATGTAGAGCGGGTAGCGGGCGACTCCAGGCTCCAACATGGTCCTCAGGCCAGGCTAGCAGTGCAGATGGTAGACAATCCCCGGACGGCAGGCCGAGGGCTGAACGTCCCACTCAAGGACCCTGGACTGCAAGGTCAAACACAGCCATTAAAAAATAGTCCAGCCCCAACAACACAAAATATTACACATAACCACTAAATATAAGGGTGCATGATTTAACAAAACTGAACATGAAGAGCAAACAAGACAGTGAAAGATTAACTTTAGGCTATGAATAATTATGTTGGCAAACTCAGATTTAAAACCAAAGAATAAATTACGTATATGGAACTAAAAATGACAAACTGAAAACTAGGCTATGGATACAGGAGCAATAGGTAATAAGATGAAAATCAAACGGTACAGCTAGGCTAGGTAATTGGCAAAGAACAAAACTACGGTAAATTGGTACCTCCAACAAAAAAAAAGGTTCAACAAAACATTATACAGAATTCCAATTGAAAATAAAACAAGATATAATAAAGCAATTACTGGTAAAACTGTAACATTGAGCACATGGCTTTAACCTAGTCTGAGAAACATCTAGACAAAGAACACAAATTTCCCAAAACCCTGAAACACAAGCAAGAACGATTAAATATTATTGAAACAAAATATTTTCACCAAAAGGGTGATTAGATATTAAAACTTACAAAATGAACACTTACGTTTTAGGAGCTCTAGCCGATCATATTCTCGTGACGAACGGCTGCTGAGAACAAGTGAACAGACAGGCCAACCTGACCGAAGCTGGATCCCGGAACGACCGAAACCGGGCCAACGGCCCCCAAAGTACGGGAAACGCAGGACACGAGCGATCTCAGGCAGCCTGGCAAACCACGACAAAAAAAACGAAATGTACCGGTCAAAATACCCGGTACAGTCACGAAAATAACTTTTCAGTTTTCGTTAGAATTTATGAGGTTGTCTGCTTTCCAAAGCTGTCAAATACTAACTGCACAAAGCAGCTTGCTCAGAATTAGAAAGTTGTTCATTCATAATTACAGTTGATGGAATCAGTGTTGCATTTTAAGTTACTGCGCAGGAAATTCCAAGTCACTGATTTATCAAACAGCCCTCGTACTTGTTTGGCCGAGGGTGTACCTTAACTCCAGCAATCAAAAATACATAAAATGCAAGGTTTTACATAAACTACAATTGTATTCCTCCAAACAAAATATTTATTTTCTTTTTTTACTGAATCCTGAACAATATAACAGTATTCATTTATCAAAACAATCATTGAATCAGTTGATAAAGGAAAATATACAATTGGGATATTCATGGATATCTCAAAAGCTTTCGATAGTGTTAAACACTCTTAGCTCATAGACAAATTAAAAGATCTGGGAGTAGCAAAAAAAATGCTCTTAACTGGTTTCAGTCTTACCTTTCTGACAGATCTCAATATGTAGAAATAACCCATTTATCAAAATACAACAAAATTATTAAATCCTCTTCACAATACAATGATCTAAGGTTTGGTGTACCCCAAGGGTCTATCTTAGGTCCATTGCTGTTTCTGTGTTATCTGGGCGGCATGGAAGGGGTGCTGGCACATAAGCCAAACAATGAGCTTTGTCTATATGCAGATGATGCTAACCTAGTGATGTAATCAAACTCTTTAGAATAATTAGAAATTAATACATTTATCGAATTAGAAAATATTGGAAACTATTTGAAAAACCACAATTTACTTTTAAATCAAAAAAAGAAAAATTTTGTAAAATTCAAAACACTCCAAAATAGGATGTTAAAGGACCCAACAATAGTCTGTCAATCATCCTAAATTGAAATGAAAAACAGCACAAATTTTCTAGGTTACAGCACAAATGACCTGTAACAATAGGTCATCATCTGAATTGGGACGAATACGTTCGTAAGCTTTTAATTAAAATAAATTCCGGGTCTATGCATTATTAGGAATACTGCTGTGACCTAAAAACTTTAAAAAATATATATTTTGCTTATGTACATTCTCATGTTTCTTTTTGCATTGCTCTGTATGGTTCAACAAAACAAGTAAATATGGATAATATTTTAAAGCAACAAAAAAAGACCATACAGATAATGATAAGGCTGAAACATGATGATTCAGCTAAAGAATATTTTAAACATTTAGAAATTTTTACTGTTTATGGCCAGTATATTTTTGAATCCATTCTTACAACAACAAACAAAAATTAGACTTAAATTTTAAGACACCCAGAGTCATCCTTATAACACAAGAGCAAAAAATGAGGGGGTCCAGGACCATAGGCTAAAGTTTTTTGAAAACAAAACCTACATTTATGGGAAAAAACTTTAAAATACATACCGCAAAACATGAAAATCGAAAAAGGCCTTAAGTTCAAAAACAAGTTAACAGAATACTTGCTCATCAAAGCTCTCTACTCTGATGAGGAACTCTTCACCACTCTCTAACTCTAATATAAACTGAACATTCAGAACAGAGTTTGTAACTAGAGTCAGTACTAAACAATGTAAATATTTATTAATTTCAAAACTGTTTGATTTGTTTAGTTAAGTAACTTAGTGTTTAGAACCTTGACGCTATTCATTGAATCATATGTACATACAAATTAATAAAGAGTATTTGAATTTAATTCAATTCAATTTAAATTTAGTTGCATAAGATTATTCCATTAATTATTTAATATATTTACATTTATGGATAGGAAAATACTTTATTTTTAACTAAAAACTTATTGGCCACATTAATATAAATTTTTAAAAGAAAAAACACATAGGCAGTTGAATAAAATATTAATTTAGCCTGATACTTTCAATGATAAAATTAAAATGATGCACCTGGCAGATTACACTGTTCCTATTGCCAATATCATAATCAATGTAAAGTAACAGTTTAGTGAAAATACATCTTTTTCCATACGAATGTATGTCTTTATAAAGAATAAAAGCATTTCACCAAATATTTGAATGTAGTATATTACTATTTACCTTATCTTATAAGCACATACAATTATTATTAGCTTATGCCTATTATTTGTATAAAATATGAAAACAAAGTGTAACTAATTTGTATTAAAATGTACAACAGAAAAAAGTGAATGTAATCTAATCCATTCCACAAAAAATATTATAACTTTACTTATGCTATGGAGAGAAGTTGTTTCTGTTGTTCGTGTGGGTCCTTTGTTATAAAATGAATCTATTTTATTAATTTTTCTTGCACATAACACTCATATCATTGCTCTCTAAACATAGGAAGAAACATACTTTAGAAAGTTTTCCCAATTTAACAATACCAATTTATGTTGGATACGTTATCACTGTCCAATAATCTTCTTGAACACTGTCAAAGAACTTTTACCCAATTTGAAATAATTTGCTGGACCAATTTATAAATATTCACTAACCAAAATTTGTTGTTATGCAAGAAATAAATACATTATCGATAACAACATTACGGTTAGTAAACAAAAATAACTGTCTGTTACCTAACTAGCACTGCAACTTAAATATCAATACATATCATGTACTATTTGAATATTTTTCATTGTAAATGGAAAATTAACATCACCACAAGAATAAATACCCGCCCATATAATACTACATCTGATAACAGTTCAGTGACTAAATGATTTTAAAAAAGCGCGCTTCCCAGCCTTTTGGCTAAGACCAAAGTGTCGTCCGGCACGCAGCAGGGTAAACGCCACCCATTACTTTTGTGGCTGGAGTTCGTCAGGGCTGCCCTCTATCTCCGATCCTCTTCAACCTGGTGATGGAGTATTTGATTCAACCGCTGATTGCTCTTCAGGAGCAACATGGAGCCACTTTGCACGGCACCGGCGTCTCGGTCCTGGCGTACGTCGACGACCTCGCTCTTGTGGCGAGGTCTGAAGCCTCACTTAGGGCCCTTCTAGACGCCGTGATTTCAGCTGCTGAATGGGTTGGACTTCGTTTCAAGCCCACGAAGTGTGCTACTCTCCATATTGCCAGACGGTCCGTAAGAGCCACCATATTCCGGATCTACGGTGAGCGGCTTCGAGTCCTTGGCGAGGGTTAATTACGATTCACCCAACATCTGGGCGTTCCTACTGGCTTTAAAACCGACCAGACACCAGTTGCCACCATCCACTACATTGGAGAGGGAGGCAGATAGAGTTTTCAACAGTCTCCTTGCCCCTTGGCATGCCTTGCGGACGTTCGTCGTGCCTCGAATTGAATTTAACTTCAACACGGCGAGGACCCGCATGACAGTTTTAAGGGGCCTTGATAATAGGATTAAGAGGGGCTGCAAGAAGGTGCTGAACTTGCCATCTCGTGCCAGTGTGGAGCTGGTCTATTTACCACTGTCGGGTGGAGGCGCTGGCCTCTTACCTCTCACGTACCTCTCCGACCTGGCAGCAGTCTCGCACGCCTTCAGACTGCTCACCTCACCTGACCCCGCAGTCTCTAACCTAGCCCTGGAGGGCCTTGCTGCTTCAGCAGGTCAGTGAAACGCCCATCAAGGTGATATGGGTTTCCTCGTTGCCTATCTCAACAGGGATTTCCCAGGCAACTCGAACACCACCACCACCTTCTCGGCGGCGCGTATTGCTCTGGGGCGACTGGGGAAGAGACTGCCCGACCTTCGATGGGGATTCAGTGAGGCGCAGGAGTTTCAGCTCCACCTTCCAGGCCCTCGCACAGTTTTTACCATCAACAGTGGTTCCCGCCGGAGACTCACCGCCAGTCTACGCTTCTCTGTACAGAGGAAGGAGTCAAAGTCCAGGTGAACAGGTGGGTTCCACTGTCTGACCTGATTGGCCGAGAAATCGACACTGATGAAGGGGTGGCCCACTGCCGTCCAGACCTGGTGGTCATCGACCAACATAACAAAATTATTTAGATTGTCGATGTCACCGTGGCCTATGAGGACGGCTGGCAGGCCATTGAAGCTGCCAGAAACAATAAGTATGCCGCTTACGCCCCACTTGCTCGGGTCCTAACGAAGGAAGGTTTTAAAGTATCTGTGGATGCCTTCGTCGTTGGAGCTTTGGGCACTTACAACTGGAGGACTTTACGCAACCTCAATATCTCAAAGCGGTATGGGACCACCCTCTCAAGAAGATGTGTCTCTGAGGCCATTCGCTGGAGTCGTGATACATACGTGACCCACATAACCAGCGTCCAGCAGTGGCCCCAAGCCTAAACTCATTACTGAAACACATCTTCAATTACTAACTCTTCATTACTTGTAAATTAATACAAAACTTATTCTATAAATTATATTGAAAATTATCAGTTTAACAAGGGACGTATCACTCCCTATAACATTATTAATAACTATTTTAACTAATTGAATTAACAGCAGCATATATAAATATATATATATATATATATATATATATATATATATATACATTTACATTGTTTTACGTGACTTGGAATATTTCCATATTATCAAACATTAGCTTATTTAGTCATCGAAAAATAAAATAAGGCAATATGAATGCCAGAACTTCCGTAAGTGTAAAAGTGGGTCATGCTTCACCTGCACCGATCTGTTCCATAGGCCTGTTTAAATTCACGTTTAAACAGTGTTTAAACACTGTATTTACGATAGCGATTGAAGTATATTGTTAGTCGTACTTTAGTTTTCATGCAGTGATAATTAAATTTAATGGTAAATGTATTATGTTTTAAACTATATAAAAACCATGTCTTATCTGATTGACCATATCCAGGAATTATGGAATGTGGCAGAAAAGAAGTCAGAGTGGAATCTTATTGTCTGTGCGGCTTGCGGTCAGGTGGTTTCAACCATAGATTTCCGAAACCATCAAGCTACTCACTCACTAGAGAACCATTTCCCCACTCTCTCGAATGGTGTGACTGGACCCAATGCCTGGGCCAAGAAGTAACTGGTTCTTTGCCTCACTTAGATACACTACGTTATCATGTCGGCAACTAAGTTGACTACAGAAACCATTTGCCAAGTATCTCACCTGAACATTGGGCCTTATCAATAAGTAAAATATGAAATTTTACTGTAAACTAATCATGTCAATTATAATATTTGTTGCACATAATGCATCAAACAAGAATTTGTTTTTATTTATTTTTTTATACATTTCTTTAAAAAATGTGCCCTCAGTGGAAAGTAAATATTTGTTTAAATTTAAATTAGCTATTAAGAATATTTCCTTTTCAATATTTTAGAATTGGCAAATAATCCTAGAACTATTTTCCTCTTTTGGTTTATTTTGAAATGGTTTTAACGAACTTACAGTGTGTATTTATTTATTGTAATGGTTTAAGATCAAATCAAATTAACCATTTTTTAGGAAAAAATGCAAGGAATTATTTAAATATATTCATCATTTGTATGGTTATGAACTCATTTAAGATTATGGATAATTTTATCTCACAATAATTAATCTATAAATTATAATTTTGTAAATGACATCATACAACCATTATGATAGTTCATAGAACAAACATACAGCTGTATTAATGTTAAGAACCTGCTAGTGTGCCCATTTATCAAAATATTTATTGGAGCAATTGAAGTTGACTTAAGAATTATATTAAGAACATTATCTTTGGATGGTAACAAACCCCGACTAATCATATTGAAGAATTTGATATTTACCTAAAAAGATAAGTCCACTTAACTCAGATACAATGTAAAATACTAAAGTAGAGTTCCCCTGATCAGAAATGTTTAAGACTATTCGTATTTTAATCTTCCAAAAAGCAGATTTTCTTTTAAAGATTTAACTAAAAATAATATATCCTATTAAGTATAGTTTATTATTTTTGAACACAACTAGAGCAAAAATAATAAGCAGGATAAAATGGACCTTGTTATAAAAGAACAAGCTATCTGAAATGTGTAGTTTTCCTTAACAAATTATTCACATTGTGCTCACAGAACTGATTTTTGTAAAGCTCAATCAGTCAGGTGACAGAGGGTGCGTGGGTATCTCTGGCATTCTTGTTCTTCCTTAGACTGTGATGTTCCCTCTGTCTTTCTGGTATCAGCAATTCTTGTTGTTTGCAAATCTTAGCCTGTTTACGAACAGCAGGTAGCCCACAGATCCCATGGCTGCGCTCAATCTTGGAGTACGATAGGTAGAGCAACATCCTGTCATGACCCCATCAGACACTATATTAATGGTACACCGTGCACCAAGGACAAGAAATTCTTCTTTGATAGATAAAAATATTTGGAGGATTATTTACAGTTTTGTATTTAAAATGCAGCACTATTTTTATCATTTTCAGAAATAGAAAGTATTGGTATTTACAATGAGTTTTTTTTTTCACAAAAATTCTGCTGATCATTGTTTTTGATTAAGCAAATTTTTGAGTGACCAAAGTTCAGATCAGTGAGATTCCACTGAATAGGTAGACATTTGTTATTGACCTTTTTTTCAGGAGCTTGAAAAGAGGTGAATTTCATTGTTATATAGAAATAATACTGCTTTAGATTACCTTTTTCTGTTGTAACAGTTCTTCAGTTACATTACTGCTATGTACATTTCAAAGTATATAAAGCTTCATCATCAGGCTTCCAAAAACGCCACTGTTTAAAACATTAAAACATATTAAAACACGAGTATAATACATTTGCCGGCCGGCGATAGACACCAATGATCAGTTGGTGTCTATTGCTAGCCGGCAAATGTATTGTACTCGTGTTTTAATATGTTTAAATGTTTAAAATTTTAATGTTTAATGTTTTAAACAGTGGCGTTTTTGAAAGCATGATGATATGCTTTGAAATGTACATTGCAGTAATGTAACTGCAGAACTGTTACGACAGAAAAAGGTAATCTAAACCAGTATTATGTCTATAATATAACAGTTCTGGAGGCTAATAAAACAAAATGAATTCATTGTTATAATTGAAACTCAACCGATCTCTTAAAGCATCTTAAAAAAATGTCACTGGCATAATGTATGCTTTATAGTTATATAATTTTTATGTTTCTCATTTCTGTGTTAAGTGGGCTTATCTCGTAGAGTAAACTTGCTCATGATATGTTAATTTCCGATTTAAACCTTCTATCCAAACTCACTCGTATTCTGAGGGACCAATGTTACGGTGAACCAGTCCTCCAAGTTAACGAGAGAATATTTCCACAACTAGTGCCTATTCAACAAATGTGTTTGTACGCCATGAGCGTTAACAACTAATCAGAATGAATTGAGGAAGCAATAGTCTTCAAAGCTTAGTAAATATGTATTTTTTTAGAACTTCACAAACAAATATTGTGTTAATATGTTTTATTAAGGATGTATTTATTATTGTTATTGTTTTTCATAATTTTATAGCTAAAGTGTGCCTACGTTTTTGAAAGTTTATCTGCTTAACAAAACATCATCAGTTTTTTACTGGTTGAGTAAGCATTTCGTATGTAAGGCAAAACAGCTAGAATGGGCTAATTGAATTTAGCTTTCATATCTAGTTTTATCTCTTAAAAGCTTTTTATTGTATGAATTTTATCTACATGTTAAACAAGAGACTTATTAAAGCCAGTAGAAGTAAACCTTTACATTACATCTAGCATTCAATGTTATATTTCAATATAAACTTATTTGTTTTGTTTGGTTACTATTCTTTTTACAAAGTTTTAAAATTGTTCCATTTGATATATTACTTTTTACTAACAAAATATGAAAACAGTTAGTACATACAAAATTAACTGTTTATCATTTAGTAGAGTACCAAATCATTCATTAATAACTTTCACGATAAATTTGTTTTTTTAATGATATTGTAAAGAGATGATTACTTTCATTATGTTTTGATTACAGACTCAATTTCGTAGCCCAAATGAAAGTGAGCTTTTTTTATTTGTTTTGTTTCAGTGTTTGTTTTAGAATTATTTTGGTTCATTTATAAAAACAAATTAATCTAGCATTCTTCATGATCATATTTTATAAATAATTAATAGAGGCTCTTGACATTAGATCTGTGTTTGAAGGCATATAAACGATTTGTACTTTTAATTATAAATTTGATGTACTTTTACATAATTAGTGCTAGATTTGTGGTTGCAAGATGTAAATCGTACATGATTAGCATGTTTGAGAATAAACTTTGTAATTTCCGCTGAATTCATGTTCAAACCTGCAGATCAGGTCCTTTCTAACCACATGTTTGGGTTAATGCTTAAATATGTAAATCAAGAAATTTTGCTATGAAACACTAGAGTTGAATAAATTACAGTTACAGACAAAATTAATAAATAGAAATTACTATTATTTTATTTGTAGGTCTGCAGTCAATGGCATCACATTGATTTAAAAGTTTAAGCACGTACATAATGTAAGTGTGTGTTAAATACACTTGCAATATTGGCCTGCCAGCAAAGTTAGGCTATACAGGATTATTATCAGTTCAATTTTTCAATATAGTTTCATTTGCTAACTTTAACCAGCCCTTGTTTATGACAGTGTTAAATCAAAAAAAATTTTAAATATGTGTCAAATTTGTTTGTTGATTAAGAAGCTTCAAATCACATCGGCAACATTAAAAATTGAATGCAATTTCATTAAAGGAGGATCAAAGATCATATTTAAGAAGTTTAGCATAATTCATATGAAAGTACTTATCAATACACACAAATACTTTATGCTGGTTGAAATAGTAATTTGGCGATTTAGTAGAAGAAATATGAGATGCCTTATCAATTTTTTATAGTAGGCCTACTTTGTTTTTGTTAAAATTGTACATTTTTTACTCAATATAATCTAATGATTATATGAAAAATGAGACTTGACTTTGGCAGCTATCATCAATTGTTATGTACACATTAGCTCAAGATGTACCTAAGTGTAAATGAAATGTGTAGATATGTGAATAACACGCTTTTCAGCAATGTTTGTTTTATTTGTACTATATAATTTGTTATCCTGGGTAATCCCTATTAGTGATTTCATGGAGTGGTCTCCATTTTGTGATAGCTTGTAAATCATTTTGAAGTCACTTTATATTTTTAAATGCTAATACTTAATGAAAAGGAAAAATATTTTGTAAAACTTACAGTTAAATAAAGTGTTTAATTTACTACGTGTACTGATTCTGACCTATGTATTTTAATGACGTGTACATTAAAAACAAATATTTTTGATACTTTTTTTAATGTAGATCATGTACAGTGTAAATATTTAGCCAGACATCAATTTCGTTTCTCAAAGAATTGGTGGTATTTAAATCGTATAGAATATTTTAATATTAGGGACTAGATACGAGTACCGTTATCAGAGTCACTATAATTAATTAAAGGAATTCTCATGGCATATCTTTAAATATGTATGTAAACTTTAAAAGGCATATGTAAACTTAATTTGAAAAAGCGTACAATTAAGTGTGAGGAAGTGTTGATCTGGCTCTTGTTTGTTGTTTAGCTGATCTCTCAACAGTTATAACAGCAGTCAAAACCCCATTGTATGCCCTTCAGCAACACATATTACAAAGGGATTGTTCGGAACTGTCTGCATTGAGCTGTTATATAGCGTTATAATGATTTAACTATTCCTTTAGCTGATTATTGTTTTTATTTGAACTCTGCCCCTTAAAACTAAAATCTATAGAATTAATTAAACTTTTAACAGTACATAAGAATAATTTTTAAAGGGTAGAAATTGATTATCTAATTCTAGTACAAGTTTAGTTAATTAAGTGTTTAAATTAGTAAATGTAGAATCTAAGCTCAATATAAACAAAATGTAACTAAAGACCAGCAAGTTAAGTCACAAGTAAAGTGAAATTTTGTTAACTGACTAACTGGGACTTGACGAAGCATTCTGAAAGTGCAAAATTCATGTTATCAGGTACTCATTTACTTGAGTTGAAAAATAATCCGAATCTGGAATGCCAAATTATGACAGGTCAAAAAAGTTGCATACAGAATAATAATGAAAATGTAAAATTACACAATGTTTTGTCATAACAAATTTTGACTCATTTTGGAGCTCTTCAAATTATTTTGAAAAACGATAAACTTGTCCTAATGCACAATATTATTGTGGAATTAGTCCTAGATAAAAACCCTCTAAGCCTTTTTATTCAATTGGCCCTAATTCTAATTCACCGGCTACCACAACGGCAAGGTGCTCGTCAAGCGATGTGACGGAGAGGATGCCGTTCAAGTGATATCTCTTAAGGACTTAGAAAAGTTCGACACCGTTCGCCACTAGATTATAAGGTATTCTAAACCACTATATTTTGTTTGTACATATTATGTCGTAGTTTACTTTTAAAATTTTTGCACACTTTATTTTCTTACATTATTATTTTTGTTTAGATAGGACTATATTCTTTTATTTGTAGTTTGCTTGTAGGTAGTTTATGTAAGTAAGTATGATTGATGATGAATGCATGCATGTGAAAGGGGTTGCTTGTAAAACATGATTAAGAGAGAAAATATTAAGTTTTTATCTAAAAGAAAAAATGTAAATATCATAAGAAAATTGCATATTTTTATTTTGTTTTTAGACCAACTTGCACTTTAATTTATTTTAATCAAGAACGTCTTGCTTGTTTTTAATTTAATCAATTCTATTTAAAGTCTAAGCGTAAGTTTTAGTTTTATTTATGTATGTATGAGTGGCTGTGTGAATGTTGCATGATTTGTAATTTTGCAGTGCATCAGTATGTTGGTTTACTATGCACCAAATCCATTTTATTCCTAGAAATTATGCAAGTATAATAGTGTATTTAATATAATTTTAAAGTCAATCTGCTTGTTTTTATTATTTTAAATTAATGTATTTAAATTGAAGCAGTTATTCACAATTACAGGTGAAAAATTTATTAAAAGGTGTTATTATTTTAGTATGCATACTTAGCAGGTATATAGTGTAGATTCAGTGTAATTTACTAAGATTTATTTGTATATTTAGGATCAGTTGGTGTGTTAGTAGGATTTGTGCATGATTATAAACGTAATTTAGTTACTTAAATAGATAAATATTATTGCAGAGATACAAGTTAACAACTTGACAGGTTATTTAATTTAGGTAATAGTTGTGTGTGTAAGGTGCGAATGTTGTATGTATTTCAGTACAGTTAAGTATTTTAATTTGAAAATTACGAAGCATTCTGTCAGATTATTTATCATTTCTTTCATTTATTAATTCTTATGTAGTTTATTTTTCTTAATATTTAGTGCTTTTGTAAATATTTGTCGGCTGGGCAGGCAGGCTGTGCGAGGTCAGTGACCCCTTTGAACGACGATGACAGTGACAACTCAAAGAATATCTTGTGTTTGGAATTATCACATTTTTCAGAATACAGTAATTTTTATTTTAGTGGTAATGGTATTGACAGTTTACGAATATTTCATTACATTATAAGGAGTTTATTTAAAAATTTTGATGAATTGGTTATATTTTTAGATTTGTTAAGAACTAGTTTAGATCTTATTGTGTTGAGTGAATGTTGGCTTGGCGGGGGTGAGGAGAATCTACAACTGGACGGCTATACTCTTACAGTTTCAGAAATGAGACAAAACCGGAATGACGAAGTGTTTATCTTTGTCAACAATCAACTTGCACAAACCACAAACCAGATATCTCTTGGAGATGTTCACGGCTTACGACTAAACTTTGTTTACAATGACGAAACATTCAATCTTCTTGCATTATACCGAACTTTTGACAGTGATATTGACTTATTCTTAGATGAACTAGAGCTTTAATTTCAAAACATAGTTGGAGACAAAATTTGTATATTTTTAGGTGACATTAATTTAGATACGAATAAAAATGAATTTATTATTGACAGATCTTTGAATATTTTACTTGGTTTTGGACTTTTACAGTGTATAGACAAACCTACTAGAGTTACCAACTTTACAACTTTAGTACTTTTTGTATTGATCATATATTTGTTAGGTACTTTTGGACTTTTACAGTGTATAGACAAACCTACTAGAGTTACCAACTTTACAACTTTAGTACTTTTTGTATTGATCATATATTTGTTAGGTACTATGACATTAGTTGTGTCAATGCTGCTGTGTAACAAACAAGTATTACCGACCACTGCAAAGCTCACATACATCGACCAAACTGTACTTTCTAATAACCTTCTATCGGCTGACTAGGGACCCGAACTAAATTTGTGCAATGTGTTAGCCTGTTTTAACGCTTTTTTTTAATATTGTTTCTCATTCAATTGAAGTGGCTAAAAAACCTTGCAGAAAGCAAACCACTAGATTTAAAAAGCTAAAGCCATGGATAAATCAAGATTTAATTAAAAGTATCACAACTAGAAACAAGTTAAGTAAACAAATGAATAAACAACCCTTTAACGTTGGTTTGTGAAATTACTAATTTACGTACAGGCAAAATTTGGGGAACACTATTAAATATGCAAAAAGAGAATATTATCGGGTAAAATTAACAAGTACAAATAGGAACGCTAAATTGTTTTGGGGAATACAATTGTCAGTATCAGTCAGTTGTACTGTGCGGACCTTATCTCTAGAGCTCCAGCACTCAAGGTCAAAGTGCGTGTACACGTGTAGCCTTGTGCTTTAACTTGCATTAAATTGTTTTATTAAGTAATTTGTATTAAATTAAAATGCCGGTTAACTGCGGTGTTTGTGGCAGGGGTTGCAATGATGAATCGAATCATGTGAAGTGTGTGGGTAACTGTGGTAACACGTTTCATTTGAACTGTACACAACCAAGCCTCCAGACTAGAGCTTCAAAAAAGGATTGGTGCTGTGAAGCATGCAGACCCGATAAACCATTTGTCGCCAGTAGCAAGGGATCAACTTCTGGGAAACATGATCGAATCTTTTAAGGCAGAAATGCTACATCAACTAAAAAAACATTCTGCTGAAAATGCTGATCTACGTGCTTCTCTTCAGTTCATTTCAGAGGGTGTGGACAAGAATAATAAGCTGTTAGACAGTGTGATGAAGGAGCTAAAAATGTCTCAAGAAGATCAACTTAAACTTATGAAGGAGAATGCTGAACTCACGCACTGTAAACCATTTGGAAGTGCGACTTTGTAACCTCGAGTAACACTCTCGAAAGCAGAACATCGAGATTAACGGAATCCCTGAGACCAAGAATGAGGATATAAACCTGATTCTAAAAGATGTGGCCAGTGCGATCAAAGTGAAGTTAAAAGCTGAGAGGGTGGTAGCTGCTCATTGTGTCCCATCATATAATAAGACAAGAACCTTGCCCATCATAGTACGATTCTCGACCTACGAGGAAAGGAATGCCTGGATCTCAGGGTACAAGGAAGTGCGATCACTCACGGCCAACATGGTAAACTCCAACTTGAGCAGCTCCGTGAAAGTGTTCATCAACGAACATCTGTGTCCGGAAAATAAAAGGTTACTATCTAAAACCAAGGAGGTGGCAAAATCCAAAGGCTACCACTATGTATGGTGTGCAGATGGCAAAATCTTTATTAGAAAACAAAATGGGGAAAATTGTAAAAAAATCGAGCTACTGTCAGATGTAGATAAATTGTAAATATCTGAACAGCTACGTTTATGAATTTGTATCTTCATTTTCTTTACTAAATAAATTGTTTAAATATCAAAGTTTAATAAATATCTTATTGGCTCTTAATTACTGTAATATCTACAAGATCCTACATTTTTCCCTCTCAACATATTTAATTTATCCATAGCACACCAATATATTAGGAGTTTATGAAAAAATTTTGATTTATTTTTAGTTTACTTAGCAAAATTAGATAAAAAAATTGATATAATAATATTAAGCGAAATTTGGGTTTTTGATTTTGAGATTGCTAGCTATAACATACCCAATTACTCTGCTATATACGATTGCAATAACGCATATAGATCAGGAGGTTTAGTAATGTTTATTGTTGAATTAAACAAGTATGTAGACTGTTTAATTCAAACTGTGGATGTTATAATTTTAGACATTTACTTTAAAAATCTATTTTTAGTTCATTAGGAATCTATAGACAACATGCATTTTCTGTAAATAGTTTTTTATTAGATCTAGAGCAAATTTTTCCTAAATTAGAAGAAATGCTATTACAATAGGTGATCTGAATGTTGATAACATCCGTTATACCATAGAGTCTGATAATTATTTATCACTGTTGTACAATTAGGGATTTGACCCACTAATTGACAAACCAACAAGAATCACAAGAGATTCACAAAGTTGTATTGACCATATTTTGGCAAGATACAAAAATTTTAATTTTTTAAAAACAGGTATTTTTCATATAGGATTAACTGGCCTTAATTGCCTTAGTAATAAATAACGTAACTCCGTCTGCACAGCCAAATGAAGTTAAGAATTTTAAACATATCAATTTTGAAGGAGTTAAAAAATATCTCAACTTCTGATTGAGTAGTATACATCTATCAGTTACTGTATACAATGCTATAGATTGGTTTTACAACATTCTTAATGAAGCTATCAATAGCAACACAGAAATTAAAACTATAAATAAAAAGATGCAAACTGCTAAACTTAAAAGTCCATGGATAAATAATACATTCTAAAAATATTGATGATGTTTAAAGTTAAAGTTTCAAAAAAAGGAATAAAATGTTTAAAGTTCTTAAAAGCAGACCTTATGATATTAGATTAATTAATAGTTTTACTAAGCTTAAGGTCTTAGTGTAGATATAACAAATGCAAAGAAAATTTATTATGATAAATTATTTGAAAAACATGCCGGAAATTCTAGTGATCAATGGAAAATTATTAATACAGTAATTTAATTGACGATAGAAAGAAGAAACCAATAATTAAACTTAATTATTGGTTTCTTCCATCATCTACCTGTAACTACAGGTAGATGATGGAAGAGAAGAAGAAGACCCTCAGAGTATAGCGAATTTGTTTAATGATTATTTTGTTTCTGAACCTCTTAAACTCATTACAAAAACAGCTGGTTTCAATGCAGCTACTCTTGACTATTGTCAACTGCATCCACTTTCCATGTTTTTGAGCCCAGTCATCATCCTGGTGTTCACCACTGTACATGTATGGGTGGGCGGGTGGGTTGTATGGATACAAGTCTTGTTATGTATCCCATGTTAATGACTTGAATTTGTTCACGAGATCAACGTTAACTATGGTATTTTGCATGAAAGAACTCTTATTTAGTGTTTTATAACAGTTTTGTTTGAAAATCACTAAATTTGAGCTTTATTTTAGAAATATCATCCATTATTAAAAATTTTAGAAATAAAAAATCCACTGGAAACGATGGGTTTAGTCTCATTAATTAAGCATATTGAACCAGAAATCTCACATATTTTAGCTATTATTGTTAATCTGAGTTTCTCTGAGGGCAGCTTTCCTTCAAAATTAAAAGAAGCAACTGTTGTTCCCATTTTTAAAAAAAGGAAACGGAAGCCTATTGCAGAACTACAGACCAATTGCTCTCTTGTCTGTTTTCTAAGATATTTGAGAGATGTATGAGAAATAGATTAG
Organism: Stictocephala bisonia; assembly: GCA_035578905.1. Classification (NCBI taxonomy): domain Eukaryota; kingdom Metazoa; phylum Arthropoda; class Insecta; order Hemiptera; family Membracidae; genus Stictocephala; species Stictocephala bisonia. The sequence continues at coordinate 8,518 of JAQJVL010005243.1, read as the reverse complement.
AAAACTTTCATAATAGAACACATTTTCTATCATTAAATCAGTTCAGTTTTACCAAAAATAAAAACACAGAAACGGTATTGGAAAATCTTATATCTAAAGTGTATAATAACTCAAACTTTTTATTCAGCCAAATCAACAATACAATTGCATTAGCTGTCTTATGTCTATCAAAAATATGTACAAAATCAACTCTTATATATCAAAAATAAGAATTTAATACATGTAAATAAGAAGATCATTCATGATTTCCAACAAAATAAAACACATCACCAATTACATATTTCCCGTTAGAAATTCTCGGACGCTGTAACAAGCAAGATTTATTAAGTGGTTTTTGAGTTTTTTTTCTAAACTTAGTTAGGCTTGATTCCAGCCTGAGTGATAGTGGAAGATGTTTAAACAAATTAATGCCATTGTAGCACAAGTGGTTTTTGTAAAAAGATGTTGAATGTTTAGAGATTGATAATTTGTTGGGATTACGTGAAGAATAGAGTTGTTTGTACTGAGAATTTAAATTTGGAAAAGTTTTGTCTGAAAAATGTTAATGTTTCAAGTATGTAAATAGATGGTAATGTCAGTATTTGTGACTCATGGAAAGCGTTTTTACAGGATTGCCGTTTATTAAGAGAAAAAAACAGTTCTCATAGCCCATTTTTGAAGCCTAAATAAAGCCAAGGTGTGTTTATTTTCGTGACCCCAGATAGGGACAGCGTACGATAAGTGGGGGTATATGAGTCCATAATACACTCCTAATAGAACCTCGCAGTTTACGTTTTTTAAACATTGTAATGACAAGAAAACAACAGGAGTATTTATAGACTTTGCCAAAGCGTTTGATGTGGTAGATCACGAAAATTTGCTGGAAAAACTTAACTGTGCAGGAATAAGGGGGCTAGCTTTGAGTTGGTTCGAAAGCTTTCTGAAAGGAAGAACTTAACAAATAAAAATTGAAAATTGTTTCAGCAAACTAAGACCAATTTTAAAAGGTGTACCCCAAGGGTCAGTCCTGTCAGCTAGGTTATTTTTAGTTTTTATAAATGATTTATTAAAAGTACCTTTTGAAGAAAAATCTCTCGCCTTTGCCGATTACATTTGCCTTAAATATTCTGAGAATAACTGGTTGAACGTTTGGGCAAAATATGGTCTAACGTTATCTAAGATTATGGTTGAACGTAGTATAAGATTATGGTGTGAAAATAATAAAATGGTTAATGCTGAAAAAACTAAATTTATTAATTTTGGTCTTAAACAGTTTTATTTTGACGATACCATAAAGTTCCACTATAAAAATTGTTTAAACTTTGATCAATGTAACTGTCCGCCTATTCACCAAGAAGATAACATTAAATAATTTTCTTAGGAATTTAATTAGTGAACATAATATGCGTATATTGTACATAGCACTAATTCAGTCTAGATTAACATATGGCATCCAACTGTGGGGAGGAGCAGCTAATAATTTATTTGACCCTTTAGAGAAAACTCAGAAGTATTATATTAGAATCATATTGTTTAAATATAAGCGAGAACCTTCATTTCCACTTTTTCATGCACTAAAAATCCTACCCCTTAAACATCTTTTTATATTTAAAGTGTTAAGATTATTTTATATTATAAGCAGAAATGATGCTACAAACCAATTCAGCTTTAAGACCAGAGCTTCTTCTCAGGGATTATTTATCCGACCTAAGGTTAAAAAAGCAGTTTTTAGAAAATCATTTCTATTTTTAGGACCCATACAGTCCTACCATACGGTGTAATCATATTAGTAATTTTAAAAACTTTCAGTTTAATGTAAGAAAATTGCTTTTACAAAGAAATCAATTAATTGACTTTTCGAATATTACAATAGTATAGAATATTTAAATAATTAATAGCCCAAGTTCCTCTTGATAATTATTTTATATGCTGTGAAAACCCAAAGTATGTTCCCTAGGAACATATTTTGCAAAGTAAATGTACATCAGCCGCCCATTTGTTATTATCATACTTTATTAAGAAACATAATATATGTGCACTATTCATATTAGATACTCTTCATATAATATATATTCACTATACTATATTATGTATATTAAACTACTGTATATATTATTATTGTATTATTTCTATTTTAATTATGTTTATGTATGTGTATAAATTATGTGTAAGGTGTTAATGATAAGTCACTAAAATTTGAAATGAACATCAATTATTACTAATCAGCCTACCTGTTTGCGTGAGTGCAGGTGCGAATTTGCTGTTATCTCTATGATAAGCAATAGCCTTTGTTGATGCTGCAGTGAACCGCTACTTTGAACTTTTTTCATAGACTGCCAAGTGAAAGTTTGATGCCTGCGCTGTCATCATATACATGAAATCGATGACAGAATTTTCCATTTGTATTCTTATCTTGTATTTGTAAAAAATGAAGGAAATAAATTCTATTTTATTCTATTCTATTCTAATAATAAATGAGTTAGCCGGTAGGTCAGTGAGAGAGGCTTTTCCTTTGGAGAAATTTAAGCCAGGAGCAAATTTAGATGGTAACACATATAAGGAAGTGGCAAATGAGTTTAATGATTTATTTTCTAAATTGGGTTATAATTTAGCGGGTGACATAGTCTCGGGAGGGGACCCAGTTAAATGCGATGATGACTATAGACTTGACACGGCCTTCATGTTTCATACTATATAGAAATGTCATAAAAAAGTATCCCAATATTAATCTATTTGGTTGTAATTCTATTTCTGTATTCAAGAGACGTGTATCTCAGTGGCTTGATATGATAGGCATTGAGGAGGCCGAGACCATTATTCTGTCGGACTACAGGCGGATTACTACATTCCTTTCCCTTTCCAAGCAACATTCGTTATTTGATACAGCTATTTATGCACTTATGTCCATTTGCAATTTAGAAGTCGAACCATAGTACTTCCAACATATTTTTCTTTTACATTTTTTTAATTCTCACATTTTTATTATAAGAAATTTTATTTTCTAGTCCCGTTCTCATATAACATGTATCTATACATATGTTAAAATAGTATAACTCGAACCTACGCACAGGCTGCTTGCCCATGTAGGCTCAATTCCTATCTTTTTATTCCAAACTTTTTTAGTAAATTGTAATTTAAGGTAATATATTTTAAGGTAATATATACAATAACTATTCATCTTATTTTATGCAAATTTTATCATAGATTAATATAAGGTTTTTTGTCGTAATTGTGGCGAGCGCCACCCGCGGTCAGAGATGCAACTATCGCGTGCGCATGCGCGAGGATCTGGGAAGTGTGCGGCGTACGCAGTCGTCGCCACGCAGTGGTGGAGGGTCGTCATCAAGCATCAGCGCCAGGAAGAGGGAGAGTGAAACCGCTCACTCGACAGCTAAGTTGCCTAGTTTAAGAATTCTTTCTAAATTAATTAATATCAATTATGTTTCGGTTAGGCTAAATAAACCATTAAGGGGGCGGGAGTAGTTCCGCTGGGTAGGTTTTAATCAGTCAATTAAATGTAGGGATTGGGAAGTCTAGGGCACGAGGGGATCGCAGCCAACCAGTTATTTCACCATTATATTTAATCTCTTAATTAACTTGTAATTAAATTACCCTTAAGGTAGATCACTCTTAGTGCTGATCAAAGCTGGTTGTGATAGTTAGGCACCGTCAATTAGCACTCACGCGGCCGACACCATTGTACCAGCCCGCACGTTTCTAACGTGGTGGAACAGGCGACGATTATTAGCCAGCGATGATCTCACACGGCCTCTGGTAATTAATCTTTGCTATTCAATTCACTCTATAACCGCGCATTTAATCCGGGTTACCTTCCGCCCGTTTCCCCGCAATTTCCCTGCCCATACAATATCACTTTCGTCGCCGTTCCCCGCATAATATTACCTGAATGTTAATTTTGTTTAAATTTTATGGGAAATAAATGGTATTTTCATTTCAACAGCACTGTTGTGGAATTGGAAAAGTTATGTCATTTTAATCAAACTGGTTAGGAGTTCTTCCTTTTATGGATGTTAAAACATCAAGGTCTAGGGTAAGCCAAAAAATTTTAATTAATCACAGCTTTTCATTTACAGTACTACATGTTTAACTTCAGGCTTAATGTGCTAACTTAAGATCGTATAAATTATTTTTTTAAATCACTTTTAATTTTTTTTACATACTAATATGCAACTTTTGATACCTTACAGTGTGATAATCCAAAACCTGATTTTTTACCTAAGTAAAAAAAAAAAAAATATGTGAAAGGTTTTTTTCAAAAAAAGAATATTTGCTGTAACTCCCAGGAGCTTAAGTTACATCTATGTCATTCGTTTGATAAACCATTGGTTTTATATCTCTTAGTACGTAACATTAACTGTTTAATTTTTCCTCACTGACGGATAACCGTTCAGTACTGAACTATAGACACATCTAATCACATGAGTGGGTAGGATCTTGTTTCACAATTTGTTTAATGGTCCTGTGAGCTAGAAAACCATTTATGTGCTGTAGTATGAATTCCTAGCCAGTTCAGTTCTGCAAGAATCAATTCATGATCTAAACAATCATATGCCTTGATTAAGGCCATGAATACACATGTGAAACTTTTTGCTTCAATGTTCATACATTTTAACTAATCCTGTTGTATATACGAGGCATTTTTAAAAAGTAAATATGATTTTTAAATTATGCTGCCACAGCACTGCGGTTGGTATTTAGTGCATGCACAATATGAATTTGCATCTTTGGGAAGCCACAGACTCCATCACGGAGTCATCTGAATGTTTATGTTTTATTAAAATGCTGCTACTGATTGAGAATCCCGCTGTCAATGAAGTGTGTGCAGTTATTCGTTTTCTCAGTGCTAAATGTCTGGTGCTCATTACCAAATCAGTGACGTTTAGGATGATATCATTATGAGTTATGGAATGTTACGGAACCAGGGGTTAAGGGTTTTAGAGATGGTCACACATACATTCACGAATATTACCGTGCGTTATGGGTGGTTGGGTCAACACTAAGTTTACGAGAAGTGGAAACAACGTATAAGTAAAGATATGCACATCAATACCACGAACGTATAGGTGGGTCAATACCAAGTACATACAATATATGGATGGGTCAATACCACAGTACGTGTATGGGTGGACGAGTGGGTCAATACCAATTTTAGTTCATGAAGCTCAGATTTATTCAACTAGACTACCGACTATCATGATAAAGCGCCAATGACAACCATTTAAAGATGGATCTGGCTGACAGTGACAACCATGACAATTGAAGTCAAAACAACCATGCAACAGTGGTTGTCTTATCAGGCAGCACCATTCTTTGAAGATATTACATGTGCCGCAATATTGGTGGTAGATATATCAAAAAGAGTAAAATATAATTTTTAACATTACTAAAATATTTTTGAGAAATGTTTTACTTGTGCTTTTTTTATTTACTTCAAAAACATGCCTCATGAATCCAGATTTATTTTCAGTGACTAGATTATTCACTTTAAGATGTCAAAAAAATTACTAACTTATTGGCGGTGACTCCCAAGCAGTACTTGTTTGGTGTTTATCATTATTTAAATAGTGTGATAAATGAAAAAAAACCCCAGTAAAATTGTAGAGACAACATTTTTACTATCTGTTCAGCCATGTACTCCAAAAATGCAGTACAACAGTCTCCGGCTGATTGTTCTACCTGTTTTTAACCGGTTTTGGCTATGCTGTGTCATGCCTCGGTGATCTAGTGGATAAAGCCGCCGCCTCCTGTGACCAAGGAAACAGCAGGTCCTGAATTGAATCCCAGTCGGAACGCAAAAATATGACTAGTGCAATTGCCTTAGAATCGTCCTTCCGTGTGTACGGGCCTACATGATCCAACGAGCCTCAGATTCGTACGCTAGACAATGGTGTGATGACATGACAGAATAGCTGTTGGATGCTTCTAATAAGATGTTCTGATGGTCTTAGTCAACAGCATTAGTCACCACAACAGTTTTGCTAATTTTTAGCTTCTTATTCCCTTATGATTTTTTTTTAATTAATTACGTCGCCAACAATTCTCTTTCCAATCTTTGAGAGTCAGAATTTTACTAAATTAATTTGTAGTTTCCTATATCTTCTTTACACTATTAGGTTTAAATATTTGGTTTGCACTTACATAAAATGTCTTAAAGGATATTTGCGGTTTAAAGAAAATTACTAGTAGGTAATTCGTAACATTGATGTTTATTTTTTTCCTGCCTTCTTCTTTTTTAACATTTCTTTCCTCTGATGCTTGTTGAGTTTATTTTTCTTCCCACCCCTTGAACCTCTTTTTTGAAGACCTTTCTTTTGTGCTGGGTTCTGAATCTCTTTCTTGCCAGCCTTATCCTAAGAACAAACGTTAAGTAATCATAAATTAATATACAGTATACTATGAAATATAAAATAAAATATAAAACAGCTTAGTGTTAGAATATTTTATAAAAGTACAAAAATTTTATTTTAATCATAACTAAAAGTTTTAATCTGACATATAATCAAATATATCTAATTGTACAATTGCTGACCCTTTTATTTATTGCCAATGTCAATATCATACATTTCAATCTTAACAACAATATACAACCCTTTGCTGATTAAAGACGTGGCTCTTGCCAAGTGGACCGATAGCTCAATGACGTGACGTTGATGTCACTCTGCCCTCGGAGTCGGTGTTATCGCTTACAATGCACCCATTTGTTTTGAGGCACTCATCTGCCTGTCTCCTTTTCTTATCTTTGATACTGTATCCTGTCACTGTTTTCTGACCACTTGATATTAGTTTGGGGAATGTAGTCCTTCCTTTTGGTCTTATCGTGTTTGTGATTTCCAGTAAAATGGAGGATAAATTGTGATCGTTCGAATTAGATAAACTACTAATATGATCAGTGTAATGTTTATGTAACGTAAATAACTACAAAGCGTGTAGAATTTGCGAGTGTGCTAGGTCGGCAGGGCAGGTGTTGAATTTTAAATTGAAAATGATATTGATCCTCTTCCCAAACAGCCCACAACTGATGTGATTTCTTATTGCTCCTACCTGTGTCATTCTGAATTTGAGTGTTCCTCATTGCAATTTTTAAAAGGATCACAATACCAGCGTTGTCCAAAAATTAAGGTCTCCAATAATCTCCTGTTGCAACAAAGCAAGCTAGTGTAAAACTGACAGTAAAGTGTTCATCGCTTCCCCCACTAATAATCCAATCAGTTTCCATCCCTCCACAACGCTCAGTCCTAGATTAGCAGCTGTCAACAATGAACAGGCAAATCTGATGTTCTAGCCAAGTTTGAATTGCATGCAGTCTGTGATTAGATTTCGGTGGTTTAAGGGGTAAACCACTTTTCAAATCCATCACCAGCTGACCAATATGTATGGAGAGAAGTATACAGACATAAGAAATATCTGTAAGTGGTGTTGGGATTTGCAAAAGGCCTAACAAATGTGTAAAACCTGGCCTGCCACAGCCGTCAATCTGTTTCAGACGAGACAGTAACGAAAGTTGAGGAAGTTTTGCTTACAGATTGGCTTCTGAATTTGTAAGAGATTGTCGAACAGATAGAGGATATCTCTATAACTACCGTCAACAAGATTTTATTGGGCTATACAGAACAAAAGGAGAGGTTGGCTGACAAAGGGCATTCGTTTGCACTTTGACAACGCCTGCTCTCACGTCGCCCGAACTACAAATCTCGTCGCCAAAGTTGGATAGTAAATGACTGACCATCCCCCATACAGCTCTGATTTGGCCCTCAGTGACTCCTATTTTTGTTCCTCAACTTTAAACAACACTTGAGAGAATGAAATTATCAAGGTACAATTCCTTTCTGTGCTATTTGGTTGTGAAAATTGGTATGATGCGAGTATGAAATAGCTCCCGAAACAACGCCAAAATTGCACTGATCATGACGGGGACTGCGTTGAAAAATAGCTAAATGTCTAAGATTTCAGAATCCATAATTGGTTTTTCAATAAAATTATGTTTACTATTTGAAAAAAAACATTGCATCCTTAATTTACGAACAACCCTCATATAAACACCTATTCCACAGAAAAAGTTAATATATATTTTGATTAAGAGTTTTTAATGTGCAAATAAATCTGTATAAACAACTTGAATTACCTTTAAGTAGTCGAAATATCTGAAAGATTAGTTTAACAAAGGTTATGTACAAAGTTAAGATGTATGGCTAACTTCAATGTATTCATCTAGCATTGGGGTTCTTACTTCAATAAGCTTGTTTTTAATCTTGATCATTACACTTTCCTATTTACAATTATTGTGTTATTCGTCTATTAATATATACACGATTACTAGTTCAGAGTTATCTTAATACTGCATTAGGCATTAGCTTATCAGCAACCACATTGTAAATGTGCAAACAAGAGCAGGTTATTTCTTGAATATTTTTCCTGTAATAGTTCTCTTTAAAAAGATGTTGTTATTATTTTCATTTATTTGTAGCCGGTTTCTTTTTACTTGAATCTGTTTACTTTAGTTTATTTATATTTTGACAAT
>JAQJVL010005242.1:0-36974 GCA_035578905.1 Stictocephala bisonia | reverse complement strand
TTTTATATGATCAACTTCCGGAGACTGTTGTTCTATTTAAAGGATGTAACTCCTCTCGATTTCACTACTCGATTTTAATAAGTTTTAGTCAATAGAATACTTCTGAACTTCTTGGTTAAACAGTTAAACTTCTGGAACAATGTTAAAATGTAACGACAGTTTTTTTTAGACATTTTGAAAAGTTAATTGTAAAATTTTGTGGGCTAGAGTTAAAGTTTTACATTAAAGTTAAAAAAAGAATATATTATATTACAAACATAATTCCATAACATAAATAACTTAATAAGTTATGTTATTTAACACTTAATCAATTTAAAAAAAATTTTGAACCCCGCAGATTGGTTTGGGCGGGTGGGTTAATGCCACCATGAGTGTATGGGTGGGTGGGTGGATTAATGCCACCGTACGTGTACGGTTTGGGCGGATGGGTTAATGCCTCCGTAAGTGTATGGGTGGCGGATGGGTTAATGCCACCACACGTGAATGGGTGGGCGGGTGAGTTAATGTCAACGTAAGTATATGGGTCGGTGGGTAGGTTAATGCCACCGTACGTGAATGGGTGGACGGGTGGGTTAATGTCACCGTAAGTGTATGGGTCGGCGGGTAGGTTAATGCCAACGTACGTGAATGGGTGGACGGGTGGGTTAATGTCACCGTAAGTGTATGGGTCGGCGGGTAGGTTAATGCCACCTTACGTGTATGGGCGGGCGGGTGGGTTAATGCCACCATACGTGTATGGGTGGGCGGGTGGGTTAATGTCACCGTAAGTGTATGGGTCGGCTGGTAGTTTAATGCCACCGTACGTGTATGGGTGGGCGGGTGGGTTAATGTCACCGTAAGTGTATGGGTGGGCGGGTGGGTTAATGCCACCTTACGTGTATGGGTGGGCGGGTGGGTTAATGCCACCATACGTGTATGGATGGATGGGTGGGTTAATGCCACCATACGTGTATGGATGGGTGGGTGGGTTAATGACACCATACGTGTATGGTTGGACAGGTGGGTTAATGTCACCGTAAGTGTATGGGTCGGCGGGTGGGTTAATGCCACTATACGTGTATGGGTGGGCGGGTGGGTTAATGTCACTATACGTGTATGGGTGGGCGGGTGGGTTAATGTCACTATACGTGTATGGGTGGGCGGGTGGGTTAATGCCACTATACGTGTATGGGTCAGCGGGTGGGTTAATGCCACCGTACATGTATGGGTGGGCAGGGGTGTTTATAGGAAACATAGGTATTCCTACACCTCATTTGAAAAGTATTTAAAGATTTATAGTTTTGATATAAAAATATTCAATTTATTCCTACCGAAATGTAAAGAATTTTTATTTTTAGGGTTTACGTACTGTTATGTTAATTGGATGGATATCCTGAGATTTGAATTGGCTTAACCTTTCTATAATGTAGTTTTATTACATTGTCTTTATTCATATAATATTGTTCATGAAATCTCAGGAACTTTAATTGGATTAATTAATTAATTGGACGTATCTCAGAAACTTTAAGGGTTCTTTCTTAAAGCATAAAAATGTGTGTAGTATATTATAGTTAACTTTTGGCTCATGGCTTTGAAAAATAAATTTAAAAAAAACCTAAAACATTAAGCAATTACAGTCAAATTCAACAGCAATTAAATTACTTGCGTAATTGATAATAAATACTAAAACTAAAATGTCTATAACTGTTTGATCAAGTAATGACACACATGGACTTATTTCTCATTCAAGGTTCAATAAACATATTTCAATTCATACATAAATAAGTATGAAGTACACAGAAGCTAGTGATATGTTAAGTGAAGAGATTTTAACTTTTACAAGCTTCAGGCTATCAAAGAACTTTATATAGTGCATTAAAAATACAGGGAACGTAGATACATAGGTTATTTTAATGCTAACTTATAATGAAATAAATTTGTAATGTAAAGCAATATACTGTTTATTTAATGAGCACTGATTTGTGATGAATGTTTTACGACCGAATAAAGTGATATTAAGTAAAGATTCCTAATGCAGGTTATGTTATCGAGGAATACAAGACTGAAATACAACTTATTACAGAAAGAATCAAATAAATAACAACAAAAATACATTTTGGTAAGGACTATTTTATGAGTAAATAGTTAGCTACAACTTCAAGAAAATTAAATCTTCATGTATTTCAATATTTATTATTTTATAAAATATTAATATGTAAATTGCGTTTGTTAGTTTTGCATTTTAAAGATTTCCACTTTTTGTCTACTTAAATGATTTTTTTTATATATAAGGAGAATGATTTTTTTTATTATTTTATTATTTGTGATAAGGTATTACGGTAGTGTGACAAACATAAATGATATTCACGTTTTGATAAAACAGTAATCCTACAATTGAAAAACTTTATTTTTGCCAGTGTTGCTACTATTCCTAATGAATATCTTCTACAGAAGACCGCCTCGCAGCAGTTTAGTGACAGACGGTCCAACTTGTACAACTATAATGACGTCACTAAAGCTAAGCTTAAAAGGCCTTCGGCTCTAGGTTGTGGAGGGTTACAGGTAGATAGTTTGAAGTATATTACTACTAAAGCTGGGTTTTTATCTAGATTTTTTATGTTTATAAATATTAAATAATTAATTAACTAAATAATAATTTACTTATGGTAAAGATAAATAATTTTGAATCTTTATGATAGTTTATAAAAAACCCAATAAAGTTTATAAACACCCTATATAGTTTATAAAAACCTTAATATCGTTAATAAAAACCCTATATATATTATAAAAAGGCCAATATATTTTATAAAAACCCCATATAGTTTATAAAAAACGCTATATAGTTTATGAAAATGCAAATATATTTTATAAAAACCCTATAAAGTTTATGAAAAACCCTATAGATTTTATTGAAAATCCCATATAGTTTATAAAAACGATATATAGCTTATAAAAAAATTCTATATAGTTTATAAAAACACAATATAGTTTATACAAGCTCTATATAGTTTATAAAAAACCCAATATTGTTTAAAAAAACCCTATATCGTTTATAAAAAGACCAATATATTTTATAAAAACCCCATATAGTTTTTAAAAACGCTATATAGTTTATAAAAATTCAAATATATTTTGTAAAACCCCTATATAGTTTATGAAAAACCGTATAGAGTGTATTGATAATCCAATATAGTTTATTAAAAGCCCTATATAGTTTATAAAAACCATAACTATTTTATAAAAACCCTATATAGTTTATGAAAACCCAATATATTTTATAAAAACACATTATAGTTTATAAAAACACAATATAGTTTATAAAAACCATATATAGTTTATTAAAAGCCCTATATAGTTTATTGAAATTATATATATTTTTAAAAAATCCTATATAGTTTATAAATAAAAACAATATAATTTAAAAAAATCCCTATAAAGTTTATAAAAAACTCTATATAGTTTATAAAAAATACATAAAATAATGATTACTCCAGTTCTCCAATACATAATCCTTCCCCAACCAAATGTATATGCAAGATCTATAATTTTGTTGTTGTTGTAAAAATCACGTCGAAACAGACAGATAATAAACGAAAGAGATAAGCTCATTGTCATGTTGTTTTACGTTTATTTTGATTCAAGTAATAATATACCAAATGTTGTAACATGATTTTAGGAACATCCTGTATCGTACCTATAAGTAAATACACTGTTTAATTTTATAATTACTTTTGCCACTAATTAAACATGAAGTGTCGGACTTCTATATACAGAATATTGTAGCTATTCACATCAATCAAAACGATTAATTAAAAGATATTACCTCATTATTGACAGGTAGTTTTATATAACAATGCGATTTGTAAATTGTTTTACGTATACAACTTACTATTTACGTTTAGCTGTTAAACTAAACTTGACTCAAATATGTAGTTAAATTAAATTAGAGATATAATCAGATATTTTTCATTGATATAAAAGTCAAATATAAAAATCAAAGAGATAAAATATAACAAACATAGATTAGCACAAAAGTAAGAAAAATCAATCTGGAATGAGTCGCACGATTATGACTTCTAATAATTTTGAGAAGGAATTGGGTTTATAATTTTCTGTAAACTATCCATAGAATAAATATGTCTCTTCGAAATAAAATGTATTGGTTGCAATTGTTTCCCGGTTCACTCTTTATATGAAACTATTTATCGTGTTACTGTTAATAATAATATTTGCTTATAATATCAGCTGCCTTTTAAGTGAAACATATGGCCAATAAAAAAATGTATAAATATAAAATATTATGAAAAGAAATGACTGCGGTTTTGACTTTACAAACATCAAATACTGCATAAACCAATTTAATATCCAATTGGCAGCTACTAAATTTTATTTAAATTTAAAAGTTTAGGATGAAGATTTATTATTCACATATAATGTAATAAACATAATTGAGATACTGGTAGATATATTTTATAATACGTCTAAGGGGAGTTCCAGCTAGCCATGGGTTATTTGCCAATAGTAAAATTAATTATTTCTAATAGTAATAAATTGAAAGTAAACGTAATAGCTTTCAAAATATATTGCAAATTGATTTTTCTACATTTTAAAAACATAACTACATACTGAACGTAATGACCGCCAGTCAAAACAATTGGCTCTTTAATATATATATATTTTTTTTAATGAAGAGGCCAATCTCCTTCTTAACCTTACCCTGCCCATTCCTCATATACTACTGATATCTACGAGTAACTTATTCAGACAGAATAACGGGGTGAATCTGTACAGTAGAAAGTGGTCATTACTGATAAATATATGTCAATCCAAACCGGATTCGAACCAGCGCTAGCTCTAATCCAAACCTAAAGTCCTGACGCCTTAGACCACTCAGCCACCGGCTCGCCCAGTCTATAATATAACTAACAAACAACATCAAAGAAGAAGTTTCAAATAATTGAGCTGATTCTGAGGCCATACTTTACTTGTTAATGAACATAGTATTTGTTATATAGTAAAAACCTGATCAAAATGGGGTCATTTTGAACTTTTGCCTTGAAATCTATATACTAAAAGGATATTAAATGAAAGCATTAGTTAAAGTAATTATTCAAAACATGTAAATAATCAAACTGGTAAATTATTATCAATTAATTATCTACTTATGATGAAAAACCATCCATTCTCCTATTCATACAATCCAATAAAACCCCACCCAGCAGCCACCCAAGTTCCCGGCTCAGCACATCCGATTAAGAAGACATTTATTTAGCTCGGCAGCAAACCACGGACGGCTGTGTATATGTTTAATGTAGTCTGGTAAGGAGTTCCAGGTTCTGCAGGATGTAAAAGATTTATTGTATAATGTAGTCTTGTGGTTTGGAATGTGTAATGTAGATGAGCCAGTGAGTGTTGTTACCCCTACATCTCCTCAGTTAACAGTTTAAAACTATATGCCAGCTACTTTGGAGAACCTGTGTGTGATTCAGGTTCAGTAATATGTGAGTCGGAACTGCAATACGTATAAGTTTCAAGTCTGTCAATTTTAATAGTGAAGTCTGAATATAGTAAGGTGTAACATGGTCATAGTATCGTATATTGAAAAGAAAACGTATACAGTAGTCTTGTGCCCTCTTTAGTCTGCAACACAGCGTCTTAGTCATGTCATTTATTACAGCACTACAATAGTCCCTAGATAGTAAGGGAAAACCAGTGCTTTTACAAGTAACCGTTTTATGTGAAAGGGAAGTATGTGTTGTAGTATTTTTAGTAAATGGACAGCCACAAACACTATGTAACAAGTAGCCACGACTGCCTCAGTCCATCCAAGTGTATTATTGATAATGAGTCCCAAACTTTTCACTTTGTCACAGTAGGGGATAGGCGATTCGTTGACAGTTATATTTGGTACGTTGCTTAAGTCCACTGTAGCTAGTAATCGTGAGTGACAAACTATCATGGGCTTTGTCTTGTCAGCATTCTGTCTTAGTCCGTTCAGTTTTGTCCATTGTATAATACGCTTAATGTCCTTATTAATGTTATCTAAAGCTTCATTCATATCACTAACTTTAAAATGAGCATAGATTTGTAAATCATCAGCGTATGAATGAAACATAGAAGTCTGTAGTCCCGTAGCTATGTCGTTAGAGTAAAGTGTGAAAATAATGGTCGCAATGTGGAACCTTGAGGCACACCACTCACCACTGATCCCCAATCTGAAATTTGTTGGTCGTAACACACTTACTGCCTTCTGCCTGCTATATAGGATCCCATCCATTTTAATTAAATATCAGAAAATCCAAGTACATGGAGCTTAGCTAGTAATATACAACGATTGACAGTGTCAAAGGCTTTTCTAAAATCGAAAAAGTAAGAACATTTGACAATTGTCTACGATCCATGGCTAACCGTTTATCATCTGTAACTTTCAAGAGGGCTTTTTTAGTACTATGATATTTGCGAAAACCTGACTGATATGGATTCATTAGATAATTTTCTGTTAAAAAAGAAGATATGTGGCTATGAACGATTCTTTCCAGACCCTTAGACAGAGCAGGCAGAACACTGATCGGTCTATAATCCTGAGGAAGAGTTGGGGATGGGGCCTTGTTCAAGGGACGGATAAGAGCAGACTTCCATTGATCGGGGAAAATGCCAGTTCTTAAAGATTTAGTGAAAACAATTGTTAATACTGGAAGGATTGCAAATAGTATTATTTTAATCAATAAGATAGAGATCTTGTCTGAACCAGTCGCATCGGACTTTATTCGACGTATTGCTTTCAATTCATCAACTTTTAAAACTGGGTTGAAACAAAAATGTGGTCTGGTCAGATCATTATTATTCTAAAGAAGTAGTTCATATAGATAATTTTGTGCCGAACCAACAAAAGTAGGTTTATAAAATGATAGAATATACGTATTCAGATCGTTCAGTAGTAGATTTACTGGAATAGACGAAGGTAGCTTGCCAAAGCCAGGTTTATTTACATTTATCCACAACTCAGTCGTTGACTGTTTCCTATTTGAAAATAATGTATTTATATAATGTAGACAGGAGTTGCGAAATTGTTGTTTTACTTTGTCTCGAAGCTGGCGGTATTGATTCATGAGTTCCACATTCTGCAACCTTCTGGCCTTTCGATAAACTGAGTCCCGACGAGCCATTAGATGCAGAATATGGGAACTGAATGTTTTTCATTGGTGCTTCTAGTTACCACAGGAGCATTCTTGGTGTACAGCTTTAAGATGAGAGAATTAAGGGATTCAACCATTTTGTTTACTGAGTCAAGATCTTCAATGGATGGCCATGGATATCAAATTACATTGGATAAAAATTCAGCTTCATTTAATTTACGGAAATTTCTGTAAGATATAATATTCTCTTTGGTTTGTGAGTTTTTATATTTAATACACAATAAACAAGATCAAGTCGGGAGATACCTGGAACTGGAAGCTGCCCATGGTGAACTGATATTTCAGGGTCACTAACAAACATTATGTCGAGTAGTATGTCAGCTCTAGCAGTGTGGTGTGTGGCGTCAAGTGGAAGTATACACAAATTACAAGAATCAAACATCCTTGTAAACTGTAAGCAGTCATAGTCCATTTTTAGCAGATACATATTAAAGTCGCCCATGGTCAAAATGTGAGTATAGTGTGGAAGGAGAAGTGGAGAGTGTTCTCAAAGTCAACACTCTTTGTGCTTGTTTACAAATCTCTTCACTTAAAACAACACTAGCTTCAACAAATGTTTACTTCATGCTTATTTATGTACGCCTTGACATATGGTTGTTGAGCCTTGAATGAACAATCTACTATATTCCACGTTTCGAATTAGTTGATCTAACAGCTATAGACATTTTAGTTTATGTATTTATTAAAAAATATGCGATTAATTTAAATGCTGTTAAATTAGACTGTAAGTAATGAATGTTTTATGTTTTGTAATTTAATTTTTAAAGCCATGTGCAAAAAGTTAAGTACAATGTACTACACAAATTCATTTTTATTCTTTAAGAAAGAATTATTAAAGTTTCTGAGATACGTGCTTTTATAAACAATATTATTTAAATAAAGACAATGTAACTTAACTATATTATGAAAAGGTTAAACCAATTCAACTCTTAGGTTATCCGTCCAATTAACAAAACAGTAAACTCTAAAAATAATGATTCTTTACATTTCTGTAAGAATAAATTGAATATTTTTATATTAAAAGTACAAGGAGTTTAAGACTTTTCAAACGAGGTGTAGCAATACCTATGTTATCACCACTTTCCCCTTGTAATCTAGTTTTTCACCCCCAAGGGTTGTGATTAGTAACCCCTTTTGGTAATAAGGCTCTCATTAACATACCGATGAAGCTCGTGAGAACCCCAATGAGGCACGCTCAGGTCGTCCCCTGTACTTCTTGGATGTTATTGCCTTTGTCAGTGCAAGAACTTGATCAAACATTAATGCTTAGGCACATCGTCTATGTGTAAATAAATATTACTCAACTGTAGGAGAATTGTACTCTACCGAAAGTATCTAACTACTCATGAATCTCTTATTCATATTATTACTAGAATTTTATAAATTGTATGTAACAGAATACTATAATAATTCCCGGAAAATAATGTTGGGTCATTTTAAAATACATACTGTAGCATTCAAGTTTAAATGTAATCACAGTTTTAATTGAGACATTTTAAAACTTATATTAAAAAAAATTATGTCGACTGTACTTAACATTTTACATTAAAGTAAAGAAAAGGAATATAGTATATTCACAACATAATTCCATAACAAATAACATAAGAATTTATATTATTAAAAAATAATCAATAAATAAAAATTATTGGACGTTGGATAATCCAATAGTATCCATAAAGTGGTAAGGTGGTAAGAATTTATATTTTTATTTAAAACAGTATATGTACAATATCCTGTATTCATCATAATGCTTGTAGGTTAGATTTATTTATATTTAACCAATTTTATGGATCTCTTTGTTTAGTATATTTATAATTTAAACTACATTCGTAGAGCCGGTTACTCTATATTCTTAGGAATGTAAAACTATTGACGATAGACCGAACTGTCCCAAATTAGGTTCCTACTTACGTATAGTATATCGTACCTAATCAATATCCCAGAATAACATACACTTTCAATAATTACCCTACTTATTTGATATTTTATATTTTAAACTTCACTCAACATATATAAAACAATGGGATGTTATATCTAACAATGTAAAAGTAAATCGTGACTATAATGGTTGTATTTCATAAAATTTTCATTTCTTAGGATACTTAGGATTTCTTAGGAGGTGAATATGAAAAATTATTGCCTCCCTTAAAGTATGGTCTCATAATGACATTTTACCAAATCTAAGGGTTGATTGGTTGATCCTAATAATCTCGTACACATAAGGTGGTTTGTGTGCATACTATTAAAACATAGGTTATGTGGGTGGGCCAAGAGAGTGTTGTTATTATTGAGTGGCAACATTGGCCAGCTCAATGTTACACTGAATAGTTTTCCTCTTGACAAATATAAATGTGTAATGTGAACGTTGGCAATTACGTTTATTAAAATATACCATTAGCTTTATTTACTTAACACAATTGTATTGTGAACAATTATAAATCTGCTTTATACATGTAATTCATTCAGATTATATGGGTAAAAATATAACACTATAACCAAAATATTACTTTGTTCCAGTACTTTCTCTAAAAAAAAAAAATATTATTTAACGTAATGTACATATTTAACGTAATGTATATATTTAACGTAATGTACATATTTAACGTAATGTACATATTTAACGTAATGTATATATTTAACGTAATGTACATATTTAACGTAATGTATATATTTAACGTAATGTATATATTTAACGTAATGTACATATTTAACGTAATGTATATATTTAACGTAATGTATATATTTAACGTAATGTACATATTTAACGTAATGTATATATTTAACGTAATGTACATATTTAACGTAATGTATATATTTAACGTAATGTATATATTTAACGTAATGTACATATTTAACGTAATGTATATATTTAACATAATGTACATATTTAACGTAATGTATATATTCAACGTAATGTATATAATTAACGTAATGTACATATTTAACGTAATTTATATATTTAACGTAATGTATATATTTAACGTAATGTATATATTTAACGTAATGTATATATTTAACGTAATGTACATATTTAACGTAATGTACATATTTAACGTAATGTATATATTTAACGTAATGTACATATTTAACGTAATGTACATATTTATCGTACTGTACATATTTAACGTAATGTATATATTTAACGTAATGTATATATTTAACGTAATGTATATATTTATCGTAATGTACATATTTAACGTAATGTACATATTTAACGTAATGTATATATTTAACGTAATGTACATATTTAACGTAATGTACATTTTTAACGTAATGTATATATTTAACGTAATGTATATATTTAACGTAATGTACATATTTAACGTAATGTACATATTTAACGTAATGTATATATTTAACGTAATGTATATATTTAACGTAATGTATATATTGCTGTCTATGTTTAAGTATTTAATTAAATACTTACAGTGAAAATTCTCTCACTGACAGTAGGTAATTTCTTCCCTATAAGTGTCTATTTAGGAAAAATCACACCAATCTCGTCTTCTTATAGAAAGGCAGACATGCAATTCTGTTAGTGTCAGAGAAAATTAGATTTAATTCCTAGCGTGATTTAGTTTTAAATATTCAAACTCTCCCAGTTTGACTTGACTGTGAAACTTTAAACAATAATTTCTAGTCATTTGAACTACTCAAAGTATGAATTAGACCTGAAGTATTTATATTTGTGATATCTATTTTATTTTATGTGTGTTGCCTATTGTATTTCACATTAACTGCTGAAGCCATTTGAACAGTTAAATTGATCTTAAAGACATCTGGTAGTACTTGAATGAATATGTATTCATCGGTAAAACTACTTCATGTACAGATATAGATACAATAATTCTTATAACTTTGATTTTATGAATTGTATTGACATTTTTTATCATCATTTAACCATTAAAAATTTTTAGTAAATGTATTATTTACTTAACTGTATGTACGAATTTGAAAAATAAATTTCTTTCTTATATTCTTGCTGTTGCAAGGTAAATAAGAAAAATAAAATTTTGAAATGAGGAGTAAGAAATTACAGAATTTGAATAATTGTTGTATTAATTATTCGACAAAACTACAACAAACATTTTAATTAAATGGTTGTGATTTATAATGATAATAAATTAAATTACTAATACACGAAATCCGTGGGTGGGTGGGCCAATACCACTGTACGTGTGTGGGGTGGGTGGGTCAAGACAGATGATTCCTGTTAGAGAGAGGGTAAGTACATCTTAAGTCTTGTTTGTTTGGTAGGGTGGGTCTAGAGCCGATGAATCATAATCATCGTGTTCAAGGAGTTCATGGAAGTGTAAAGAATAAACAACTCAAGATGTTCCTTCCCCACACACACACACACACACACACACACACACACACACACACACACACACACACACACACACACACACACACACACACACACACACACACACACACACACACACACACACACACACACACACACACACACACACACGCACACACACACACACACACGCACACACACGCACACACACACACACACACACACACACACACACACACACACACACACACACACACAGACACACACACACACACACACACACACACACACACACACACACACACACACACACACACACACACACACACACACACACACACACACACACACACACACACACACACACACACACACACACGCACACGCGCGCGCGCGCGCACACACACACACACACACACACACACACACATATTAGTAGTAAAATAATATATATATAATATATATATATATATATATATATATATATATATATTAGTAACAATTGTCTATGGCATGCATTACTTGCGTACTTACTAGCTGAAATTAGCCTCTTCTACACAATTGTTTTTATTATTACGTAAATGTATTAATCTGTATTAAGTGTTCTCATACTAATTAAGAATTATTTTTTTATTACTATTGGATTTTTATAGAAATAACTTTGCAAATTATATATTAACGTGATCAACTGTTTCGACAATTTACGAATTTTTAAATTTTATTTCCCACGGTATAGTGTATTAATGTATATAGTGTACATAAACAAATAGCATGGTCGAATCCAGAAGGCAAAGAAAGTTTATTTCATACAAATGACCGTAGAAGTATATCTGGAAAAAAGCTTAAAAAACTGAAACATATATTAATTAATTTTTTAAAACTTTTAATGCTACAATAATAATTGATCAGATAATGTTAATTATTGTAGGTACAAATCATTGACGGAGGCAGAATGCCAGGATGTCACACAAAAGTACCGAGTAACGGGGTTAGAAAGTGAAGCTTGCAGGGGTAATGCCTTATTGTAAATAACGTGTTTCCCAAACTTTTTTTTAGGGGACACGGTTTTTTAAACAAAGAAAAAGGGTTTGCAGCTGTCATTTATTTTGCAAAAGAATCATTAAAACACATCAATAGAAATGGGGACAAAAAAAAAAAATTAAATGTCATTTAAAAGGGTTTTTTAAAGGGTTTTTCATTTAAATCATTATTTTGTGAAGTAAAGCAAAAAAAAAAGGTCACAAACCAATTTTTTTTTGATATTTTTTTTCTATTTATAATTTGATAGATGTCTAAAAAAATTTTTAAAAATTTAAATGAAATGAAGTTGACATAGTCTTGTTATTTGCTTTCAAACATTACAAGTTTTATATTTTTGTTCGATAGTGAAGTGGGGCCCCTAAAATTTGATTCGGGGTTCCCGACAGTTTGTTGTGGTGGGGAACTAGCTAAAGGGGACTAACAAAAACATTCCGGTGTTCAAACTGAGTACCTTTCAATCATGGTAAAGGCTTTTACATACACACTTTTTGTTTCCCCCCCTTGAACGACGCCTGAAAGGACCCCGGGAAACCCTTTCCTCTGCTTGGAGTTTTTGAAACAAAGGGTTTTAAACCTGCCCTTTATTCGGGCCCTTTTTTCTTACAGTCTTTTCCCCGCATTCTTTCGGGCCTTTGTGCTTGTTGAACATTGAAAGCATTTCCCAGCAACGAAGTTTTTTAAAAAGGGTCGGGGAATCTCTTCTTTTTGGAAGTAAAACTAATGTTAATCATGCGGCCCAGTGTGATTCAATGAAAAAGGGGGGCCTTACAAAAAAAATTTTGTTCATTTGTTTAAAAAATGTCGATGATGAATTTAAATGCATCCCAACTGCTCACTACACTTTGGCCATTTTTTACTTTTTCTGTCTGCTTCTAATATTTTCAGTTCTCACTACTAACCCCCATTTAAAGAAAATATTTACGTTTTTTTTTTCAAACCTCTCACCCTTTTTTGTCTTTCCAAAACAAACAATTTGGTTTTGGTATTGTACATTAAAAGTCTATAAAAAACTCGCCCTAAAATTTTTTTTTAAATACCCGGGGATCCAACAAATGTGGATCCTGAGGAATAAAAATTTTCCCCACAACAGGTACTTTTTTTTCCCTGCATACTTAAACTTTAAAAACTATTGAAATTAATCGTTAAATCAATAAAAACAAAATGTTTCCTTAAAAGTGCAAAAATTTGGGAAATGTTATAACACTAAAAAATCTTAAAAGGGGCACAAGCCCCATATAAAGATCTAGTTACTGTTTCGTATCTAAATCTATTCTGTATTAAAAAAAAGGCAGGGCGGGAAAAACGTAGCAGTTTACCGTTAAATATTTTTTTGTTTCTTTTTTTACAGTTTTTAAATTAGAATACTTTTAGAAAATTTAACGAACCTGCCAATATATGTAAGGGGAAAAAACGTTTATTTTAAAACCCAAAAATTTATTACAGTACAACCCTGAACGTCAAACAAAATTTATAAAAAAGAAAAAAATTTTGGCAAAATAAAATTGTTTTAAAACCACTAAAAAAATTTTCCCAAATAAATTTCAATATCAGCAAAAAAAGGGCACTAATATACTAAAATTTAAGATACGAAAATGATCGAATACCCCCGAAAATTTTAGTTTTTTGGGAGGCCCATAACCCCCGGGACGTAAAATGTTTTTTTAAAGGGGCCAAACACCACTGTACATTATAAATTAGGGGGGAGGCCCATAACCACCGTACTAAAATGTGTGTGGGTGGGGGTGTGTGAAAAAGGGGGGCCGGGTCACCATTTTTACGTATATAAATTTGGGGTAGCGGGGGCCATAACCACCATTCGTGAATAAGTGTTAAAGGGGGCCACACCACTGAAACGTATATAAAGGGGGTGGGAGAGCAAAAACCCCACCGTACGGGGATGAAAGGGTTTGAAAGAGCTATCGCCCATTTTACGTTTTTTAGGGGGTTGGTGGCTATAACCACCGAAAGTTTTTTTTGTGGGTGGAGGGGCTATCCCCAAAATGTACATATATAAAGTGGGTGGGAGGGCCAAAAACCAACAAACCGTGTATGGGGTTTTTGGGGGAAAAGGGCCCCAACATCACTGTACGTAAAATGATTGGGGGGGGAAAGGGCCATAACACTGTACGGTGAATGTTTTGCGTGGAAAGCCAACACCATTGAAACGTATATGAGAAGGGTGGGGGGGCCATAACCACCGTTCGGAAATGGGTGTTAAAAGCCATCACCACTGTCCCGTATATGAGGGGTGCTAGGGGCTTTACTCCCGTGCGTGTATGAAAGGGGTGTAACAGCCATCCCCCCACTTTGCGAAAAATTAGTGGGTTTATTTGGGCCCCAAACCAAAACAAAACGGTATGTGTGTGGGGAAAAGGGCCATCACCACTAAATTTAAATAAAATTTGGGGGGGGAAGGCCATAACACCCCTACGGGGAATGTTTTGCTAAAAAAGCCTCACCACTGTACGTATATGAGTGTGTGGGGGGGCTTTAACCATCGTACGTGTATTTTATGGTTGGGAAGACCCATCACCACTTTTCGTATATTAGGGGGTGATGGGCTAAAAAACCACCGTACGTTTTTGTGTAGGGGAAGGGCTATCCCCAAATTTTAACATATAAGATTGGGGGTAGGGCCAAAAACCCAAAACGAATGTGTGTATGTGTTTTTTGGGAAATTGCTATTTGTGCCCTTTTTTTTGTGAATCTCTCTGGAAATTTAAAGGTGAACGTGTTGGGTGAAATTTTATCGCCATGACATTTAAGCATTTCAATGTATATTGTAGGCTAAAAATTTTTGTACTTTTTGTGGGGTAATATTTAATATATTTTGCATTTTGAAATTTGTACTGAAAGTAAATTTGTGTTTTTTGCGTTTATATTGTAATATATTAGTGTTCAAATGATTTTTCACTTGTACCTTTTTTTATGGAACAACAGGGTACTATATAATTAAAAAACTACTTTATTTAATATCAAGACTTTGGTGGAATTTTTAAGGATGTTCTGAAAATTTTGGGGAAAGTCGGGCCCAAATTACTTACCCCATAAAAAATTTTAAAATTCTGAAACTAAAGGAAATCGATTGAAAATTATGGGTTTTGGTGTAATAAGCTTCAGCCCTATTATAAAAAAAACTTATCGCCCAATCCTTGTTTTTTAAATTTTTTAAAAGAACAAAAAAGTTTTTTTTGTTCCCTGGCGCTAAGTAAAACTCTGCCCTTCGACGGGAACTCTTTTAAATTGGGTAAATTTCCCTGAGAGTTTGTTAACAATGTAACAGAGAACATATCTTTTTTATCCCCTATTAGAACATCTTTATTAATGGGTTTGGTTTTAATTGAAAAAAAAAATAAAATCATTTTCAATCAGAATATTTAAAAAAAACCCAAAATAACTACTTTTGAATATTAATAAGCACTTAATAAATTTCCATCTTTAAATTTTAATTATTATTTTTTCAGGTAATAAAATTCCAATACCATTTTCTAAAAAAGACACACAAACCCTTTTGGGTGAGGCAATTTCTTGGTAAAACGCCCAATCAGGACTAAAAATTTTCTGAAATGTTTTTTGCTTTCGATAGTAGCCATTATCACGGAGATATGTTTCAAGCTGTGGGAGGGGGTATCAAAATGAAAAACGAATTGGGCCTTTTCAGAGTATTACAAAGCGACGTTTATCTTTATTGTAATACATGGGCCAAGTGTTCCCTTTTCAAAAAATTTATCTTTTGGGATAGGCCCCCACCAAAACCTGCCAGTATTTACTCTGCATTTATTAGTCCTTTCCAAACCCCCCAAAAAATTTTATTAAAACTAAAAATAAATGTTATTTAATAAAAAAACTAAAAAATCTAAATAAAAATTTGAATATGCTATTTAAATTCAGGGGGAAACATGCCCCTATTAAAAATGAAACTAAAACAAAATTTACTAAAAAAAAACTATTCCCGGTTGATGGCTAAACAAAGGGAAAAAGGGTTCATATGTATCCCCAAACCCCTAATGAATGGCCTTCGAACAGCACATGCGTGATAGAAATGGCCCCCTTTAAAGCCTGTATATTAAATAAGGGGAAAACTGGGAAAATTCCTGTGACTATAATAAAAAAATAGTAAAGGTAATATAATTTTAAATCCAATAAAAAAAAACTCAATTTTTTTTTTTGTATTTCCGAGTAAGCTTAGTTTATTATAACATTTAATTTCATTGCAGAATTTTAAAATATATACATTTTTTTATTTTTAATTTTTTTTCTTAAAAAAGAAGACTCAAGATATGGGTGAATATGGAATTTTGGGAAAGAGTGTGATTTTATTCATTAAACTTTTTTTCGATCAAATGTACATTTAAAAAAGAACCTCCTCAAAAACTTTACAATACAATAATGTAAAAATTTCAAAATTCGAAAATAAATTAAATTTAAATAAAAAAGGTTTAAAAATAAATTTAATAAATTAAAATAAAGCTACGAAATAATACTTATTTAAAGAAACGTTTTAACATGCCACTTAAACAAATTTTAATCGTAAAAAAAAATTTTTCAATAAAATATTTTTAACCCCCATTTTAAAAAATTTAGAACCTCCCACATCACGGAGATCTCTGGGCAGCCCTTTTTGTATATCGAGATGCCGAGGGATGGGGGGCCCCCCTCCCGAAAGCAAATCGTGCTGTACCGGCCCCAGAGTGTCATCTCTCCTCTAGTTGGGTTTGGTGTGGTATGAGGGCCCTTTTTCCCCTTTAAAAAAAGTTGGATTTTTTTTACAAAAATGCAAAGGCCCCCAAACCCCACCAGGCCCCCCCAAGGGTTCCAAAAAAACCGGGCCCTACTCACGGAAAAAGAGGCTCACATGACTGCAAACTGACTGAGATTACCAAAAGGTTCTTAAAAGCCATTTTTGTTTAAAATAAAAAAATTTTATCAAAATTTTTTTGTTTTTACTGGGCCCCCCAAAAAAATTCCATATCTTAAAAATTTAAATTTTAACCTTTTCCATGGTAAAAAAGAAAGCAATCTTTCAACACCAAAAGACCCAGCCAAGGGCGGCCCAGAGCAAAAAAAACGCAGTGCGAAGCCCTTTTAAAAGACATAATCGACATGGGGGGCCCCACAGGTCACTGTCCACAAAAAAACCAAGAAATTTAAAAAGTGTTTAATCTGTTTAATTTTTTTTTTGCCTATTTTTATGTTATTAAAGTTGTGGGGGTTTTTAGAGAAAGGCGAGAAATTTTAAAGTGAACAAAGTGAGTTTTTTTTCGCTATTAAGCTTTAAACATTTATCTGTAAACCATTTTTGAAGCAAACTCAAACATGATTTTTCCCGCCCCAAAACCAAAGACTGCTCCCCGGCACGGGAATACCAGGGAACAGTCCGGGCACGAACATCACAGCATCCCCATTTTTACTATGTTTATTGGAAGATCCTTTATTATATAAGAAAAAAAAAGTGGGCCTAGGACAGAACCCGCGGGACCCCCCAACCACATTTTTAAAATTCTAACACCAAAAATTGGAAAATGGGAGATTTTTTTTTTTTATAAAATGTATTATAACCGCCTCCTTCAACAAATAAGATTTTAAAAAATTCAAAAGGGGAGACCCCGAACAAACCCTAATGGTTTAAGTTTTTGAAAAAGCAAAAAGTGATTTACGCAATCAAATTTCTTACTTATATCCCCAAAAAAACCCCCAAAAGGGTTTAAAAATTTTTTGTCCAGTGCAGAAATTTTCCTATTAATGAAAGAATAAATTGCTGTGTTTGTGGAACCCTTACCTTTTCGGAAACCATGTTGGCTATCTAAAAGAATATTATTAACGGGAAAAAAGTTATTAATTTTTCACAAATTAAAAGTTTTAAAAATTTTAGAAAAAACTGGGAATATTGATATAAAGGGGGGAAATTATTGCAGTTTTTGGGGAAATTTCCGGCCTTGTGTTTTAAAGGGAAATACTTTTCTAAAATTTTTTTTGCTTGTCAGAAAAAAAAACCTGACATCAAGGAGGTTTTTACAAATGTGTAAACACTTTTCTGAAATGACAAAAAAGTTTTCTTAACTTTGGGAAAAAAGGGAAACCTTTGTCGGCCCCCCCCGCTCGTGTTTTCCGTCGGGCCCCTTTAAACCCTGCTCTCGACCTCACCACAGTTTTCCCCCGCACAAGAAGAGACTGTGGAGTGGTGAGGGGGGCCCTTTAAAAATTTGCGTTGGGGCTTGCCCTTAAAAAATTTGGGGAAAAAAAAGTTGGACCAAAATTTGCAAAAAAATTGTTAAAAAGCTCTGCAAATTGGGAATAAAAGGTAATGGTTTTTTCATTTACTACAATACGTTTAGGGAAGGGTGGTCGTATTTCCTTTTTTACTCGTATATGACATTTATAATTTTTCCCGACAGCTTTTTATTTATTTCTTTGACTTTAAATTAATTTGGAGTCATAAAAATTTTGTTTTGCTGATTGAAAAAACCAAAAAAATTTTTTTTGTAATTATTTTTCCCGTAATTTAAAAAATTTAGTTCTTTTTTTTCAGTTTTTGGGAAAAAAATAGTAAATTTTGAATTTGGTCTGACAACAATTTTAAAATCAAATGTAAACCACTCCGTTTTTTTTTCTTGGGGTCTTTTAATTAAAATTTTTTTGTTTTTTAAAGGAAATGCAATGTTAAAAAAAAATGCAAAAAAAAAATTTAAAAAATCTTTTTTATTTAAAACATCCGTGGAAACGGGGTTGTTAAAAATTCACCCAAGATTCATTACTGACAACCCTTTAAAAAAAACTTAACACTTTTTCCCCAGTAAAAACATCGTTTGGAAATAACTTTTTGGGTTTTTGGTTACCGGGTGTATGTTACGCTTACAATTTGACAGTCGCTTCTTTAGCTTTATGGTCTGAGAAAGGAATGTCCACATTGTCGCAGCGCAAATAAGTGAATGTTATCATTTGGTTTTCAAACTAAGACCGACATTTCCCTTTTTAAAGGGGGTTTTATTTAAAAAAAAAGGGCCCCAAAGACAAAAGAACAGCGGGGTTTTCACTGGTCCCCTTTTTTAAAATAAACTTAGACCCTGATTGGGGCTGAACTGAGAACCAATAGCTTTTGAAGCAAGGGTTTAACCAACTAACCCTACCCCACCAATTTGGAAAGAGCTAAAAGTTTTTTCCCCCAAGTAAAAAGACCCAAATTAAAAAACAAAAATTTTCAAAAAAATAATTAAATGTGAAATAAAACCGCAACTCATTGGGCCAACTTGTATCGTTTAGTACGTGATTGTAAACCCCGTAGCTTCACAATTTACTGGGGGGAGCTGTGGTTTGGAAAAAATAATCCAAAATCTCTCCTTTTTCGCGCCCTTTACTTTGTTTTTTTAATTTTTGTAAATTGAAAAGGGCTTCAAAAATATTATCTAGGTGATAAAAGTAATGTGACCCTAAGAGAGGGTTTTGAAAAACAGGGCACAAAAAAATAATGATTTTTCTCCAAAAAACTGTATATTTAAAAATTTGTTACAGGCAAAAAAATTTTCGTTTTTAAATTAATAAGTATGAAGAAGAAGACATTTGATCCGTTTTTAAAGGGAAAAAGGAACATTATACATTAAATAAATGTTTTTATAAACGAAAAAATTCACTGTTATTGGAAATTTTTCTAATTGATTAAACTTAAATCACCAATCTCTTAAAAATTTTTTACAGTATAATTATATATGGGTCGTGTTAATATTTTCCCGGCCCGTTTGCTATTGGGAAAAAGGAAAAAATTGGTTTTGGTTTTGTGGCATTCAGTATAAACTAGGAAAAAGCCAGTAGTTTGAATAAAAGTTTTTTTACCCACAACTCAGATAATTATCTAACTATACTAAGAATTCCTTTTAAAAAAACTTCAGTCAGAACTAGTGACTTTTTAAAAATTTTTGATAATTTAAAAGGGAAAAACCCAAATTTTTTTGCTAAAACATAGTGGGCCCCACAAAAGATAAACTAACTGTAAACAGAGTGCTCATCTCCAAAGATAAACATGTTTCATTACTTCCCGTTGTATATGGACTGTTTCCCCTATCCAACACCGAAGGTTTAGACTGAGCGTGTTTCAGAAAAAGGGATAAATCCCAAAACTACTTAATGTTTTTATATGGACTGTCCACTATAAAAGCACACTGAGGTGTGGGACTGTGCGTGGTTGTCAACTTTATACTCCAAAACTACTTTTCTTTTGTATGTGGAAATGCCACAATTTAGGACACTAAGGTTTGTGGACTGATCGGGTTTCAGACTGTGAAACTCCCCACTACTTACAGTTATATGTGGACTGCCCCCTATTCAGGGCCCTAAGGTTTTTTGGACTGAAACGTGGAATGTGATAACCCCCACTACTTACTGTTGTAAGTGGACTTTTCCCCTATTCAAGAAACAAAGGGTTTTTGGACTGATCGTGGTTTTCAACTGTAATTACTCCACACTACTTAAAAATTGTATATGGGGGCTGTCCCCTAACAGCAAAACTGAGGGGTGTGGACTGTTCGGTTGTCAACTGTGATACTCCACACTACTTTTTCTGTTTTTAAGTGGAAATGTCCCCAACTACCAGCAACACTGAGGGTTGTGGATTAATCGTGGTTTTCAGACTGGGGATACTTTACACTAATTACATTTTTATTGGAAATGTCCCAAATCCAGCACCACTGACAAAAATTCCCAAACTCTCAAAATCGTTCTAAAACAAATTTTGGGGAAAATGTCAATAATAATATTTCAAATTTAAAAACACCAAGGATAAATGAAGAAATTAACTTAAAGTAAATAATGCGCTGGTAAAAAAAATTTTATGATGTAGCTGAGGGGTTAAACATATAAATTTCCCCAAAATTGGGATTTCATGCGTTTTTTCTGGGAACCCTAAATCATCGGATTTTCATAAAAAAATATTATCACCCCAAAAGGGAAATTTTCTACCAACCCCGAGGTTTCTGTTTTTAGATGTTGAGAAAATGGGAAGCAGTTAAAAAAACACTAACTCTGCTGGAAAAGATGAGATCCCGTTCTTTGTTTGAGGAGGTGTTTTCCCTATATTCCCATATTTTTTAACCCCATTTTTTGTAATTTTTTGGGGGAAAAAGGGGGAAAATTCCCAAAACCATTCAAGCTTGGGAAAGTCAAATTCCTTTAATTTAAAGCGGAAATAGAAGTTTAAACCAGAAAACTTTCAGAAAACCCCTTTCAAAATTTTAACTTTTAAATTTTTTAAAGTCTTTTAATTACTAAAATTTTGTCACCCAAAACTTGTAAAATTTTTTAGAGACTAATAATATAAATATCCCATCCCAAAACATGGGTTTCCCAAAGGGTAAATCAACGTCTTCAGCAAATTTTTTGTTTTTTTAAAAGACCTCACACTTTTTTTTAACAAAGGCCAAACAATCCCTTGTAATTTTGTGACTTAAAATAAAGCGTTTTGACCTCCGTAAATCATAAATTTAAACAAATTCAAAAAATTTAAAAATATGGTTGCGGGGTCATGCACTCAAATTGTTTTTTTAAACCTACATTTCAGATCGGAAATCAAACTGTTCAGGGTCCAGTCAGGTTTATCAAACCCCTTTATTCTCCTTATAGATCGATTTCCCGGAGTACCCCAGGGTTCTATTCGGGCCCTGTCCTATTTCTAATATATATAAATGATCTCCCAAAAATTTCAAGTGATCTAAATATAATTATGTTTGCTGACGATTGTTCTATTTTTATTTCTGATAAATCTCCAAACTCTGTTGCTTCAATTGCTAATCATCAGCTTGATATTATTAACAAATGGTTTTCTGCAAATAAACTTAAAATGAATATCAATAAAACTAATTTCATTAACTTTCACCTGAGTAATTCCAAAAGGTCACAAAACCAAGTCAAAATTAAGAGTGGAAATGATTAAGCCAAACAAGAGTCATCTGTCAAAACTCCTTGGAGTTCATATGGATCAGAACCTAAATGGAACAGTCACGTTGAGAACGTTTGGTAAGAAGGCTCCGAAGTATTTGTTTTGTTCTAGCGTTTGGTCATGGTTGCAGTCATGAGTCCCTGCGTACTGTAATATTTCCTCACATTCATAATCAATTTTACGACATGGTATTATATTTTGGGGCCTTCAAGTGTGACAAACTTTAATAGATTTTCATTCTTCCTGAAATGGTGTCTGAGAGTAATAGTAATAGGAAAGATTTGATCCTGCAGGTACTATTCGGAGATGTTGGGAATCTTGACGCAGCTGGTATAATTGGTTATGAAGCGTGTATTTTCGCGAGGCCAGCATCACATAACTTTATTACAAATGGCACTTTCATAAATACCGCAATTAAAATAGGAACATGTTTTCCATCTTGGAACATTCTACTTCTGATGTTAAGAGAAGGCCCATACATGATTTTGGTATTATATTTATAAATAAATTGCCAACTTAACATCAAGGTTGAGGAAAAGCTACCATTATTAAAAAAAGTAAAACTCATTTCTTGATACAATTGTTATTATAATTTTAAGTGACTTGCTGTAAGTTTTATATCAATTTTAATTATTTTTAGTTTTTAGTATTAGTCATGACGTGTGTATGTTATATTTTGTTTTTTATAACATAACTGTAAAATTGTGTTAAAACGAATACAGAGATGAAATTAAAGTTGGTGCTATGTTCAAAAGACCCCACCGGCATACATTCACTGCGGATGTGAGTACTGTCCAAGTGTTTTCTAAGCATAATGGAAGGAAGATTGCGAGCCGTGGCTGTCGCAAGGAAAGTCACGTTCTTGAAGGGAAAGACTGTTGATTTGAAAGTTCATTTAACTCTTGGTGCACTCAAAAATCAATGAGGTTTTTTGTTCATCCTATAATATTACAATTGATTCCTGTTGAGACTTATTATTTATTTTCGTCCTGCTTCAAACAGTGGTAAAGCCTTTAACATCTTCATCTATAATATTTCTAGTGCCCATAAGAGTTTTGTCCAAATGAAGTCCGTCAACTTTTGTACCATGATTGTTTAGAGCGAGAATTAATATTGGCCTGGTTATTTATATTATCCATTTTATTTTTCCAGCTGCCTAATTCTCTTTGTAATGTTTCAATTTGTGTTTTGACTGGATATAAGTTCCTGGTCTTATCTCATTGTAGTTTAATTAACGAACTTTATTTTCTTTACTATGTAAATATATTTTAGTTTGATTATTTATCTTCCTTGAAGAACCTAATAAGTCAATCATATTTCGAGTTGTGACTTGCAAAATTCATATTTTTAAAAAAAAAAAACAATCACTTCCTGTAAGGATTCAACTGTCGATTCTAGTTCTTTTATTTTAACTAAGTATTTGTCATTGTTCGTGTAAGTCATGGTTTTTCATAGTCAGGTCGGCAGAGAAGAGTGGGAAATGATAATTCAATTGAAGTGTCTCACTACATTTTAATATTAGACGATAGACCATAGAACAATAGACAATAAATTCTTTATTTGTTGAGTACAAACTATAAATTAAATAGTGTCAGTCTTACTACTAATTACATAAGGAATCCTTATGTTAAAAAAACTCATAATCACGAGTTTGAATAATAACTAAGTAAATATCAAACACAACAGGTTAGAAATTCTGATAAAGCATAGTGGGGATTTCACAGATGTTCTTAATTCTCTTAAAGTTTTAATTTCTGGTTCCTTTTAATATCAATAGGCAAAGCTGTAAAGAATTTACTTCCCATTTGAAGAGGGCTTTTTGTTTCAAAGAAAGCTAAATTGTGTTTAGATATATTGATATCATTTTTCCCCCTGGTGTTATAGGAATTATATCTGATTTAAAAAATAAATCATTAGGGATTGTTCTTTATGTCAATATACATGTCAAATATGTATTTGGTCATAAACCTGTTAGAATTTCAAGTGAGTTATATTGGCTTTCTTACATGATCATCATGTTAAGTTTAACATTATCCTTATAGCTTGTTTTTTGTAATAATAGTAATGCTTGTTCAAGTTATAATTACATGTTCCCCCATACACACACAAACCATAGCTAAGTGAATGCATTAATTTTGAGCGTAGTAAATAGAATTTAAAGTAGGAGAATTGCATAAACAATGACATATGTTTAAAGGTATAACAGTCCTGAGTGTATTTTTTGTAAGTATTTTTTTTTTCTTTTTTTGTTCTTTTTTTGTAATATATTTTTTTCTTTCTTTTCAATGTCATTGTAACGATGTACAGGTGGGCGGGTGGGTCAATACCACTCATACGTGTATGGTTGGGCGGTGGGTCAAAGCCATTTTAAGTGTATTTTTTTATTTTTTATTTTATTTATACATAAGAACCGCCGATCGTCAAGATATGGGCGAGTATGGATTTCGGATGAGTGTGATGAGTGTAGATGAGCGAATGTAGTCATTGTTTACAAACTAGGCGACTATTCCTTAGTTTATAGTGGGCGGGTTAGGTTAAGGTTAGTTTTATTGTGTAGATTTAGTCAAATACGCTTGGTATAAATATTTTGTTCCGTATATTGGAGTAAACGAAAATCTGATTCAATTGTATGGTCCAATATTAGTTTCCTTTCTTCTTTAAGCGAATTTAGCTCTAATCTGAGTTAAGAGTATCCCTCTTCCAGTTCACAGGGTACAGGTGTTGCCAGGGTGTCGTGGGCTATAGGTGGTTTGCAGAGCGCGGTGTAGACAAGCTAGGTGCCGCGGTAGGCGGGACATATCCCGTCTCAGCCGCAGGTCACGCTTGTGTACTTCTCTGCTGTGAATAGGGTTCCTCATCGTTAATCGGATAAGGTCCAGAGTGTTGTTGTTGCTGGTAGAATGGTTACTTTATTTGCATCGTTCTTAACACTCAGCCCACATTTACTACCTAGACATTGCCAGATGAAATTCACCTTCTTTACTGAATACCTTCCTCAGCTTAAGTATTTAATTATAAATACAGAATATGAGGCTTTCCAGTGCTTTGTATATTCAACTTCAGGTGAATTATTATTCATTATTAACTATTAATAATTATTGCATTAATGTATTTAAATTTAAAATAATTCCTTGACGGAAATTAAATAACATACATATTGAATTACTAATTGAATGAGCAAAGAGTATTAGGCAGTCTTGAAATCGAACCATGTCTTCTTATCATTATATCTGCATTCTTCCAGTGTTGGCTATTGCGATTTAGAGGATAAGGTGGTTGGTTCTTGGATCTGAGTCGCTTTTCTTGAACTGGAACCACGTAACAGTGGTGTCCCACCGCTCTATTCCTTAGTTCTAACCTCAAAGTTATGCTCGACGTTAATATTAGAGATACGCACCTGAGGACATTTCTCACTATGCACACAAATGTAGTAACAATTTGATCTCAAAACTAATAGGATAATATTATTGTAATAAAATAAATTATACTAAAGTAAAGCCGAGCCGATGTAAAGCGCTTTTATTGAAACTTCACTACTCGAGTCAACCTCGAGTTTTTTCTTATATTCATATATTTATCTCCTTTTTTAGATAGTGGTATTATCACTACTCTCTTCTCCACTCCATTGGCATAACTTCCATTCTTCAAATTTTCAATATCATCGTATGTAGGCATTTCATTATTTTAATACCACCACTTTTGATTATTTCAATAGGAAATCCTCTCCTGGTGCCTTCCATTTTTTGAATATTTTTATCACTTTCTCAATTTCCTCTTTAGTTGTTCTAAAACAGCTTCCTGATTTAACACCCCTATGTCACCTCTTGTTCATCTATCTACGTTGAATCTTCAAGTAGTTCTTCATCTTTGAAGTATTTTTAGATGTTTTCAATTACTGCATTTCCATCTTTGTTTCACTGCCATTACTTTAGAACTGTTTTATTTTTTATTTCATTAATCTTGTTACATTATCATTGAGATTAAGAACCGAGTCAGAAATACAGTAAAGTGTTGAAAATTGTAAGAAAATTACAAAATGTTAATTGATTCAAATGTTTAACAAAATTATAAATACAGTGAATTTATTAGAATTATGTTATTGTCGTATTAAAAGATATTATCGTTATGTTGCTGTTGTCAGTCCTTTCATAAAATTTCCATGTAAGCTATAGAAGGGTGCTCCAGCAGCCATAGCTACAGTCGTCCGGGCAAACTGTAGACTTCAACCTTCTTCAACTTCTCTGGTACGAGTGTTCCACAGTTTTTTGCTCCCGCATAGCTTGGCTTCTTCTCTGCGGCAAGCGAGGCGGTCTATAGGTATTGTAGTTTGCTCATGGCCGGGGTGAAAGTTGTGATTTTGTTACCGTTTCTTGCAGTGTGGGGTGAATTGAGTGTGGAGGTACGTCACAAGATCCAGGATTGTAAAGGGTTTTTTTACGGTGAGTATATTCAGATCTTTAAATGTTTGCCTGCAGAGTCTCTAGACATAGAGGTTTCCAAGGATTCTGGTTGCTTTTCTTTTGGTGGAGAAGAAGCCGCCGCAGATTAGCTATGAAACTGCCTCCCCAGATAGTGATTCCATATTGAATATGAGATTCGTAGAGGGCAAAGTAATGCAGTTTGGCAGTTATTTGTGGTCACTTATGGTCTTTGTTCCTTCTTATACAGAAATCGTGCTGACTTTTTGTGCAGAGAATCTAATGTGGCTAGTCCAGTAGGCATCATCTATTGTCACATAAAGATACTTTAGAGGTGGTCGGTTCCTCTAGTCAGTATTCTTTCCACTGATTTCTCTGTTTTCTGCCGAAGAACGCACTGCTTGTTTTACTTGGTGATTATGAGATCATTGTCTTGCAGTTACTGAATCGCATATTAAATTGCAATGGTGTGTAGGCACTACATTGAATTGTCTGGTGTTTTAATTGCTCAGTAGAAGCACGGTGTCATCAGCATACATAATTGTATTGCGTAGTTTTGCATATACCTGGGGAAGTCATTTGTGAATAAGTTAAATAGAACTGGACCCAGCACTGAGCCTTGTGGTACGCCTCTGTTGGTGTTTTGAGCGCGACTTATTTGCGTGTTAGGCCGTTGCTATGTTGCTTACTTCTACCACTTGGCTTTCGACCTGTCAAGTAATCTTTAAAGCTAGTCATCAACGACAGTCCCCGGATTCCAAAAGTCTTCAGTTATTTGCCAAAGGTGGTCATGGCTTAGACAGTCGAAGGCTTTGCTGTAGTCCAGCATAGAAAAAAGATAGCAGTCGCAGTGTTGCCCTTTCTCAAGTTGGTCTAATGAAGATTGAGTCAAGCTAGTGAGAACAGTTATTGTGGATTTTGCCTGTCAGAAAACCATGTTTGTTGAGTTTTAAAAGCTGTTAAGAGGTATATGATTCAAGAGTTGGTTTCAGTACTAACTTCTCTATTACTTTGGAGAATGTGGGTATCAATGAGATAGGGCGTATTGGCTGCTTGGGTGTTGGCATCCTGTTTGAATTTGGGGTAGTACTGTTGCTAGTTTCAGTGGCAGATGGGAATGTACCGAATAGGAAATCCAACTCTTGTTTAGTTTGTAGGGGTTAGTACAAGATTGGAATGTTAAAAATTGACCATCCGGTACTGTTTGTTTGTTCATTGGTTGTTTGCTATTCGGAATAATTTCTTGGCTCATTGTGAAGAATATATTAAGATGTTACTATCTTTACTGGTCCTTTGTTTGAACTTCCTGTATACTTATTCTTTTCTAATAAGGCAAAGACTTTTCTGCTTCAGATATTCTTTCCTTGAGTAATCAGCTGCCATAACCTTTTTGACTTGTTTTCTGCCTCTGCCACTGCTGCTAGTGGTCTTGGGCGTTTCAGGTACTATAATTGTAGGTCATATTGTTTTTTTTGACTGGGCTACTCTCCTTTGTGCCTCAATCATTCCAGTAGTATTAAAGAAGTCTTGCGCTCAATTAACTGTTCCTCAGCTGAGGGATTAATTGATTGTGGAAGGTTTTTCTTCTCTTTTTTAGATTCCTATTTTTTGTTGTACTATGGGGCAAAGCGGAGGTCGATGGCATGAGAGAGTGTAGTGGTGAAGTTGTTGTAGGGGACTCTTCTACATCTTTATAGTTCATGAGACTGTCGCCAATATCCATAACTGAGAGCAGTTTTTTTAACATATTAATATTTCTAGTACACAAGTTCTGTGTTCAATGAAGGTGTAGGAGGTGGAGTGTATTCCCATTCAATGTACACAGTCAAAGGCCTGTGTGAACTGAAAATGTGGACTGTAACCTCTCTAAAAAAATCTCACAGTTCTGTGAAATTTCTATAGTGTTATTCACTGTTAAATCTTTGTTCCTGCCCTTGTTAGTTGATTATTTATAAATTTTCTTTTTTTCTTTTATAAATTATATATATATTTGTATTACAGTTGATGCCAATTCAATATAAATTTCCATGCTCACATCGATAAAGTATAAAAAAAATTAAGCAGAATATTTTGCTGTGTCGATTACTAACTATTTTAGATATACAATCTTGTGTTTAGCATATTATGGTTGTCTCTATCCATACATAGTGTATGCCATTATTATTATTTGGGAAATGATAATATAAGTTATCTGGATTATTGAGAAAATAACATTGTATTTGTTTGAGTACAATCACCTGATATAACTTAGAAAGTCAAATGTGCACTAAAACTGTGATATATATACTTACTCTTACTCCTGTGGCCACACAAATCCAAGGTGACTTGGCCTCGTCAACAAGTTGCCTTTACAGTCCTCTATCCTCTGCCATCTCGATGTGTCCACTAAGACTTCTCACATCCTGTTCCACTTAGTCATCCCATCTTATTCTTGGTCGTCCTAGAAGTCGCCTTCCTACTGGTTTCCCCATCCATACCCTTCTTATCATTTTTTCTTCTTCCCTTCTTCTCACATGACCAAGCCATCTTATTATTCTGCTTCTAAACCACCGCCACAATATCAGATCTTTTGTACAGGTTATCTAAGCTCATCTGTTAGCATTTTCATTCTTCACACTCCTGATTCATGAGGTAGGTCCATATATTCTTCTTAAAATTTTGTGTTCCAAATGTAATCAATCTTTTGTTTGTTTTACATTGTTAGGGTCCACAATAAAAGTCAGATCCATACAATAAAACTGGTTGTACATTAGCTATATACATTCTTATTTTTGTGGGTCGACAGTGGTTTACTTTTGAATAGCTTTAGGAGACTCCAGTAGCATCTATTTGTATTTTTTCTTCCATTTTATGTTGGCTAGTCAAAGTAACTCCCAGATACTTGAACTCTTCAGTAGCTAAAATTTGTAATCCATTACGTCCAGTTTTGAGTTGATTGGCTCTGCCCGTCTCCCTGGCTCTGCCTGTCTCCCTATCTTCATATATTTAGTCTTTTCCTCATTCACTTGAAGACCTACTTTGTTGACTTCTTTTAACAGGACACCTGCTAACATTTTTAGATCACTTTTACTATAAATATATATATATATATATATATATATATATATATATATATATATATATATAATATAAAGTTAAAATTATGGCTACTTACGTATTTTAGGTTGTAATAAAATTAAACTGAGTACCCTTATATTTATTTTTATTAAAAACTCATTACACAACATGTTTCGACTTTCTGGTCATTTTCTAGTGACTAGAAATAAATATAAGGGTACTCAGTTTAATTTTATTACAACCTAAAATATATATATATATATATATATTTTTTTTATTTTGTTAGCCATCATTCACAAACACATGATTTTTTATGATGGCTCTGTGATAAATAACAAAACAAAAAGCTTGGTTTATTTTGAAAATTCTTCTCAACATTTCTTTCAAAGTCATTGTTAAACATTTTCTTGTAAAGATTAGTTTTTTAATTGTAGTTTAGTAAATACTTTTTGCTTCACTTAAATGGTGTTTAGGAAGTACAAGAAAGAATCATCCGTTGTGCCATGAAACAATACGCTGGAAATCTGATGTGCCATTAACCGAAGGCCAGCTAAGAAGTAAAAGAGATGAGTTTTGGGACACAGCACCAGCATTTGAGGGCCGTAAAGAAATATGGGATGCCCTGCGGGCAGCTGCGGTAGCAGCGGAGTCATTAGACTTCATACTGGCACAAGCCATACTTGATGGAGCTAACATATCAGTTCCTAATGGTAAGCCTATTAATGTAAAACTCTTAACTTTATTTTATTTTTAGCAGTACAAGAAATAACATTATTCTTACTTGATATGTATAAAAATATCTTCCTACAATGTATCAGTTTTGTATGACTGATTTTTGTAAGCATATCTAGTTAAACACTCTGTTCTACAGAATAGGCCTACACGTCATATAGTTTATCAACATGTTCTTTACTATTATTTAATAATAATGTTATTTTCCCGTTCATTTTTTATGACATACTTAAACATAGTTTCATATAAGACCATTGAGTGGAAGCTTTGTTGAAATTGGAAAAAAACAGTTTCTGTCAATTGTTAGTTTGAGTTGTCTTATTACTACATAATATAAGGGCACATTTGGTTTGTTTACTTTCTTTATGATTTAGTCAATTGTCCTGCCAAAATGGTATTCATGTAGGTAGGTTGATGGTTTAAAACTTTTTTTCATGCAGAGCTGTAATGTGGTTGAAGAGTGTAGAGTCAAGTGTGTACATGTACACATACATCTATGGACTATGGATGTTACTTTTTTTTTTACTTTAAGGTACTATTCTTGGATATGCTTCCATACTTAATATTGTATTACTGTATACTAGTTTTTTGTTTTCAGAAAACATAACATTGAGTCCTAAATCAAAGCCTAAAAGGTGTTATCTTTTTTTTTAATGTTTAATGTGAAGGAGTCAATGAAAATCACTAACTTGTAGATTATTCTAAAGTAGTTTTATGTTACTTAACCCTTTGGACCCCAGCCGCCGATATACCGTCGGTAGATTTTACTACCTAAAAACCCCAGGCCGCCGATACATCGTCGGTAAAAATATTCTGAAAAATACCAGCCGACGGTATATCGTCGGTGAGATACTAGCGATTATAATTAGCTTTTTGTGGTTTTTCTTTAAAACAATTAACGTGTATTATGTTCTGTACTTCATTGTGAATCCATATATTTTAATAGCGAAGCATTAATTTGACTCATGTCTGTATACTCGATAGGATACAAACAGCTGACAGTGTAACGCGCCAAACCACCAGCCACAGTTTGCCGCGCTGGGCAGTGTCACGTCAGCCGTCTGGCGAGCTGTGCTGTGTGAGGTTATGTTATTGTTTACGTGTTAGTTATTGTTGTATATTGTAAATATTATTTTCGTTACTTATAAGAAAGGAAGGAAACGGTCCAGAACCGTTTGTATTGGCTGCAAGGAAGGGTGTCACGCCCAGTGCTTGGCTAAGCATATTTGCTCCAATAATTAGACCACCTTACAAGTAAATGAAAAAATGTAAATAGGCTGTAAATAATGTTTTTTTATCTTTTTATATAGTTCATCTTGTTACAACAACAATATAATGATTTGGTAAGTCAAATATCTACTTATTATTTTATATGGTATAGTTATGTAAAAAATGTCATTTTTCAGGTTCCGTATAAAAAAAAAAATGAAAAAAATGTATATAGCATAATTATTTTGTACTGTAGGAAGCTGAAATTTTGTACGCAGGTTGCCAATAATATTCTAAACAAAATAGACATATTTCCCACGAGTAAAATATTCTTTTTTTTTTTATTTAAATTCAAACATAAATTTTTTATTTAAATGTATATATTTCTACATGTACATTTATAAATATATATACATCTTCAGTAATAATGATGAAAATTATATTTTTTATTTGTAATCTATCTATTTCTGAACAATTTGGTACATAAAACATATTAATAGCTCAAACACTTATGATTATATGAATTTATTTTATAAACGTTGCAAAAAGACTGAAATTCCCCTGGGGTTTTTGGCATGTTCCGTGCCAAAGTGGAATTAGTAAAAATTTTAACCAATCTAATTTTTGGGTCTGGGGTTCAAAGGGTTAATGAAAGTAAGAGAGCATTGAAATGCACTAATAGTATATCTTGAAATCATGTATAACTATACAAATTATTTTCGATCAACTTAACTTAAATTTGGATAAGTAAAACAGCAGCACACTAAAAAACTCTCAGCGGCAAGGGTTTATTGACTTTATTTGGAGCGCATCAAGCAAAAACTTTCATACAAACAATATAGTAAGATTTATCAACACCATATCATGTTTTTATATAGTTGTATCCAGCACTTAAATGGCCATTCTTTTGATACTAAGCATGTAAAATAATATTAATTTATAACAATTAACAAAAATTGTAAACTTACGTTCCTTGAAAATGTAAATTTCAAAAGGTTGCTTGTAAAAAAAATATACACAGTTTTTTACCCAAATATATAAATATAAAAATTTAGCAGTAAATTATTTATCTACGGAATAAAAGTAAAATAATGTCTAGTACTCATAAGTGTTCTTGAGTTACAGGTGAGATAGTACAGCTTACGTCAAATGTTCAAAAATGGTACATGGGTAATTTTAAAGTAAATAGAAAAAAAATTGAAGAACATAACAATATCCCAATTTTTAAATTCCATCTTATAGTAAATGACCTGAGATAAAAATAAATATGGCATGGTTTACTGGAATAGTTATATATATTAGTTTTTTTTTTTAAATAAATGTTTGAAATGAACGTTATTATTTGAGTGATCAAAATTTACATAAAAATTATCATTTTCAAACAAATATAAAAAAATTAAAGTATTTAGTACAAAATTCAAGGTACACAAAATATTGCAAATGTATTTTAGATTTAGAATATATAAATATTTTTGTGGGCATAAGGAATAATTGTCTACAGGGTCGTGGTAATCATAAAATGTACCAATTCCCAAGCGTCACCCTTATTCAAAATCAATATATTCTGATTTGACTACCAAGAGAGTTTTTGAAATATATTATAATGTAATAAAATGTATTTTTATAAAGTAATGATAACATAGATAAATAAATAAATAAAATGTTATTGTCATTAAGCAACAAACATGAGCAATAGATGTCAACTTACAACTAATTATTGGCTAAATTATACAATGATACAGTTGAGCATATCACAAATCAATCATATCATACAGATGAAAACATTTCAAATATTTAAATAACAATAAATTTTAAACACTAACAAATAAACCAGTTTACAAGTATAAAATTACATTAACACCTGTGTATAACCAAAAATCTCTATAAACAAAAAATTTTTATATAAATAATTACAATGTATTTCAATTTAAAAAATAAATATGACAATACAAAAGCAAACCTCTAGTTATTATAGTAGAAGTTATAGTGTACATTATTGAAACAAGTTTCAATAATCAAATAAATAAATATACAATATTCAAGGAACCTAAAACTATATATCCACAACTATACTATGATGAAAGAATTCACTA
This sequence comes from Stictocephala bisonia, assembly GCA_035578905.1. Taxonomy (NCBI): domain Eukaryota; kingdom Metazoa; phylum Arthropoda; class Insecta; order Hemiptera; family Membracidae; genus Stictocephala; species Stictocephala bisonia. The sequence continues at coordinate 3,015 of JAQJVL010005242.1, read as the reverse complement.
AGAGAATACATTGGGGTTGCTACTAACACACCTGAGTAATTTAATTTTGAATCTATCCTTCCTTTATTAAATTTGGTGGTAATTTATTTTACATTTTCAGTCCAATAAAATCATAGCTATTCGGGGACTTTGAAAAGGTATATTTAAATTTTTTTTTATTCTTGTTGCATGGGAATGTATATCATGCCTAAGTATTTTGTGCACATTAGTTTTTACATGAATTAAACTTTGTATACATACAAATTTATGACTGTTAAAATTCTTAATTTAATAAATAAGGCCTGCAATCGTCTAATGTACCTGATCCAGATATTGTCCTTATAGCCTTTTTCTGTAATAATAATACACTATATACATAACAACAATTACTCCAAAACAAGATACTATACAAAACTACAATTTGAAAAAAAAAAACAAGTATGATGACCTTACATAGCTTTCAGGAACATGATTGTTAAGATTTTTTAATAATTAAATTACTCTCGATCTAGTTTACTGGTAACATAATCAACGTGGGGTTTCCCATGACAACTTTTATCTACAGTATATATAAAACCTAAAAACTTAACACTACTTAACATATTTTCTGCTGGAATATCTCTTAAGCTAAAAACTATTTGAGGGTTTTACTATCATTTAATAGGAAACCATTTGCCCTAAACCAAGTTGCAGCTTCAGCTAATGTATGTAAATATAGAGGTTGAGAGTGTTTAGAAGTCTATGTTTGCATCAAAAGGGAAAGGTAGTGTTATCTGCGTACAATAAATGACTGAACTCTTATTAAGATGGAAGATCAATAATCAAAAGTAAATATGACTGGTCCAAGGACCGAACCCTGTGGAACATCAAATTTAACTATTTCTACTTCAGACTTATTTTTACTGATAGAAACTATTTGTTTACGATTGGGTAAATATGACTTTATAACTTAATGCTCACAAAAAATTTATACCATAATGCCTAAGTTTTTTCAACAGAATTGTGTGGTCAACACAATCAAATGCTTTACTCAGTTCAAGCATTGTGAAAATTTATAATGTGTTGCTCACTTAAATAATTACAAATTTTGCAATTTTATTAAAGCTCTTTGAAAATACAGGGAAACCCTGATATTGATTGTAAGCTTGATGCACAACTTTTTAGTCCTTTTTTATAAACAGGAATCACTCTACACAATTTAAGTTTATTTGGAAATACTTCTTTTTTTGGAAATATAGTTTTTGGTGTAAGTAAATGATTTTGAAATTGTTACAATCAAAAGTTAAAAACATGCAAAATCTTTGGAATGTCATAGTCTTTGGATTATCTAGTTTTTTATAGTTAGATGAATGTATTTGTTATGTTATGTAGATTTATAAATAACTAAAACTAAGTTTACTTCTACAAATGTAATGAGGACACATATTTTTCACCAAAATACCACTCAATGTGTACACAATTACACCTGGCTTAAATAATATTTTCTTGTGATTATATTTTTAGTTGATTGAATGTGGCTTATTTACATGGATTATTTGTTAAAGGTTCTTAACTGAGTGGTTACGATGAATTGGAACTCGTTACCAGGTGCCTGTCTATTGCCTCTCCTACCCCATAAACATTGTTAAGGAAGATAATGGCAGGGAATCACCTATTGAGAGCACTGGTGAGCTAGAATAGCATATTTATTCATTATTATTCATTAGTAAGACCCGATCATCAAGGTATGGGTGAATATGAGGTGACGAATGAGTTTGATGAACGAGTGTAGTCGTTGTTACTATCTAAGGTTGACTGTTCTTCAGAAAGAGCAATTTTATTACTAGCCCAATACCAAGAGAAACTGAGGAACCTACAGCTTACGTGGAATCTGAATGCAGTTGTTCTGATTTTCAACTAACTGACAAGTCTGACACTTAGTTCCCTTCCCTACACAACATCTAAACCTTGACGCCTCAGACTTCTCTAGTAGTGTCCACGTCGATGACAACCATTGGGCGGATGCTGTATTGGTATTAAGGGGACCAAGCATAGAACCTATCGCTTATAATTTCCTTAATACTTTGTCCCGAAGTAGCTGGGTTACAGAACTGCGCCACTAGTGCCGACTATTATTTTTATAAAAGTTGTTGAGTAGTAACATTTTAGAGTATTAATTTCAACTGAAAAAATGCAGAATGTTCAATTTCATTTTCTATGATTATGATAATAGACCATTACAATACAACTCCATTCTATCTAGCAAAGGGCAAAATTAAATATTTATAAAAACTCATCTCCAAATTACCTTATAAAATGAAATAAAAAACAAATCATTGGGATTTAAGTGATATTTCCTGAGAAAAAATGCTGTTACCGCTTTTCGTTTGAAATCAGGACATGACGGCCTTGAAAAATATCTTCATCACTGGAATATATAAAAATCCAAATTGTGTTTTTTGTAAATCATCAAATCATATAGACAAAAATCATTTGATGTATTGTTCAAAATTAACAAAAAATAATTTATATGTTAGATATTAGGAAGCCAGGTCACTAATGAGTTAATGACTTTTTGTCAAATACTTTGCTGCACACAGTATGCCTGTCAAGTTATGGGTGGTGGTTTGGAAGGTACCATTAATGTGTTAGTTCCCAGGTTAAGTGTTGGAAAGGCCTTTTTTTTAGATTTGTTTTACGCTCAAAATATCCATAGCTATGGGAAGGTTTGTTGAGCTCTATGAATTCTGGTTTTAATATCTTCCTCAAATCCTTTACCTTCTGTAATCATACTACCAAGAGGGTGAGTGTTGGGTTAGGCTGCTTACTGATTACTTTCAATATCTCTCATTCAAATACAGGGCTGCTTCTTTTGCACTGTGATTGAGATCAGCAAACTTATATCCCAAATTGAAAATTCTCTGCAAGGAAGCATAAGCCTACACCAGCAAAGTTCATTTGACTAGTTCTGCTAGTCTAAATAGTATTCTTTCTCTCTTGCATTGTTGTTCTCTTGATAGCAACATTAAGTACTGTTAAAAACAGTAGAGGGAAAGA
>JAQJVL010005241.1:0-36982 GCA_035578905.1 Stictocephala bisonia | reverse complement strand
TTTTCATAGTTTTAATTGTTTTTAGGAGAGAATACGACTTTATTTTAAAGTCAATCTTATTTTATAAGTATTTAGTTGTTAAGGATTTTTTATTAATGGTAGTTATTAAGATTGTTTTACTCAGAACTATATGTTTAGTTTTATTTGAAACTAAGGATAAAGTAGTAACACCTAAAGGTAACAAGACCTAAAGGTAACAAGACCTAAAGGTAACAAGACCTAAAGGTAACAAGACCTAAAGGTAACAAGACCTAAAGGTAACAAGACCTAAAGGTAACAAGACCTAAAGGTAACAAGACCTAAAGGTAACAAGACCTAAAGGTAACAAGACCTAAAGGTAACAAGACCTAAAGGTAACAAGACCTAAAGGTAACAAGACCTAAAGGTAACAAGACCTAAAGGTAACAAGACCTAAAGGTAACAAGACCTAAAGGTAACAAGACCTAAAGGTAACAAGACCTAAAGGTAACAAGACCTAAAGGTAACAAGACCTAAAGGTAACAAGACCTAAAGGTAACAAGACCTAAAGGTAACAAGACCTAAAGGTAACAAGACCTAAAGGTAACAAGACCTAAAGGTAACAAGACCTAAAGGTAACAAGACCTAAAGGTAACAAGACCTAAAGGTAACAAGACCTAAAGGTAACAAGACCTAAAGGTAACAAGACCTAAAGGTAACAAGACCTAAAGGTAACAAGACCTAAAGGTAACAAGACCTAAAGGTAACAAGACCTAAAGGTAACAAGACCTAAAGGTAACAAGACCTAAAGGTAACAAGACCTAAAGGTAACAAGACCTAAAGGTAACAAGACCTAAAGGTAACAAGACCTAAAGGTAACAAGACCTAAAGGTAACAAGACCTAAAGGTAACAAGACCTAAAGGTAACAAGACCTAAAGGTAACAAGACCTAAAGGTAACAAGACCTAAAGGTAACAAGACGTTTTAGACTTGTCGAAACGTTGTGTTTGTTTGCAATACAGTAGGCACATTGACAACCTCCTTCAATTACAAAAATTAAAAACAGTCCAGTGTACAAAAGGAAATGTCAAAAATTAGTATATTAGAGTGATAACAAACCTTGTACACCGAACAAATAATGATGACTCTAATTAATGTTTCATTAGCAGGTTTAATAAATGAGCCAAACAACAACTTGTCAAAAATTAATGATCGGTTGTGTTTTCCCTCTGGAGTTACAGCAATTATCCTTACATGATTAGGTTGCAGGAGATAACATCGTATATAAGGACATTTATTACTTATAGGGTGATTTACAAGGGTGGTTAATTTAATAAAAATATTATTTCAAAACAATCTAAGCAGAATATGCATACATAACTAATTAATGGAGACATTTTATCTTTTTTGTACAACTTTCTAGAAATATCACCTCATTGTAAACTGATAATAGGTGGAGTTATATATTTTCTTAATCCTAAAGTTGATTAGATATATTTTAAAAATACCATTATGGTGGCTGAGGCTTAAGATTATAGAACCATTTCAAATGGTTTCAAGTTGTGTTAATTCAACTCAAAAAATAATATAAGGAACAAGACAACTTTTTACTGTGATCATTTTGTACTCTTTCATTCAATGGGCTATAGAAATATATATGTAGCCTACTATTGCACCTATGAGTGCAAGAATCACCAAGGTCATAGGTCGGATGGAAGAGCATTATTTGAAGATTGCAATGTCATGACTCATCTGATATCATTGTTTTTCATACGAGCACCAATGTACCCAGTTAAATCTTGTGGAGCTCTTCGTCACAGTAAGTCAAACTATCCATATACTTAGTAAATAAGATGTACTAAACATAATTATATGTCTGTATCAGTTGTACTACTTTTAGATATTTCCAAGTAGAATACTATCCGTTATTCAAGTGCAAACCACTGAAAAAATCTCTGACTTTTGAAATAGCAAATGTCTTAAGACATGGCATAAACTATTCCCAATAATATATTACTATACCATAAATGATTATCCTTGATTATCAAAACTTAGTTTAAAATCTATTTCATTACTAGAAACAAATTAGTATATTTTTTGATAAAGTTCATAAGTTGAGAACGTAACTTATTTTAAAGAAAAATAATACAATATTACTTAATTATTTTTTATGTTATAACTAATAATGATGATGAAACACACATATGCATGCATATATTAGGTGAAATAATTAGCTAACTGCATCGTTGGAAGAGTGATAATGATTGTTTTTTTATTTTTTATTTATTTATTTATTTTTTTTTTTTTTAATTTGGCGTATAGGCCTAAGTATAGTTTAATTATTCATATTTTAAGGATTTAGTAATATTTATGCTCAAAATTTAATTCTCTTCAACTGTTATACCCAAAGTATTTTGAAGTGACTTGTAATTTGGGCTTTACAGGCGGATAAACGTTGAAGAGAGGTATAATTTAAGCAACATATTAATATTAAAGATATTTTTCAGCCGATTATTACAACCACATACAATGGTTGTATAACACATTATTTTAACTAATTGACGCTGAATATTATATCTTTAGTTTCTTTGACGGTTAATTATTCACTTAGTAGTATCGTTTAGGAATTATTAGCAAAAAACTGAAAAAGGTCTGAAAAACTATAGGTTTTTGTCTGCTAAAAATTAGGCTCACCCTCGCATATGATGCAAACTCAGATTACTTTACTTAAAGTATAAATGAAGATTTTAAAACAATTTTCAGATTTCCGGCAATCATTTCTAATTATCCCCTGGGACTAATTTCACTGAAGTCTGCATAGGAATCGTCAATCATACGAACTAAGTTCCACTCTCTATAACAATATACACTGTATCACTAAAATATCAACAAACTAACAAACAATATATTATATTAAAACTATACATAAAAGATATGTTATTAGTGCAATAATATTTATTCGATACAAAACAAAATCAATCAAATAAAAAGCAACCAAATAATACATTTGTTAAAAACCGTAACATACTAATAAAAAATAACTTACAGATCAATGACAAGTAACCCTATGAGTCTTATAATTGTGACATTTTAAATCTAAGCCTAATTTATTTCAATAAAATAACGCAAATATTCAACAATTTTACTTTAATTTTATAATGTAATATATATTTCATACATAAACTTAAAATAAAAACTTTGTATAACATAAATAAAACAATGGAATGTATTAAATAACTACAAAAAATGCTTAAATTTTATTACACGTTTGAACACATGAAATTATAATTTATGATAAAGAATTTCCCATAAGCTGTAAATTCGGGTTTTAGTAATCTTTTCTTCAGCTTTGAATTTTACAGGATTCAGATCGGCAACTAATTGATTGTTGGAGGTTATCAAATAATTTGATAGAGGTACAATGAACACTTTTTATAATATTACAAAAAGTGTAATGCAATCTCCATATATGGCATTGTGTATATTATCATAATAATTTATATCATAGGGTTAAGCGGAGGGTATTGTCTTAAATAAGAAGTAAGCACTGATATATATATATTGTTTACATGGGAGAGATATTATATATAATAGATATCAGAGTCATTCTAATGTTCATAGCTATCCTTAATGATATGATGGCCTCCTATTTGATTGTAATATTTATCAATATATTCTTGTTCAATAAATTACCATTATGTAAACATACAGCTAACCATTGTGTCTTATTTCCGATATAAAGTATTTTCATTAACAAGAACAGCGTGTGCGGTTTCCCAGCCCCGAAACACTGGTTAACATCTTCCACTTAACGCTGAACAGCGAAAGAAGAAAGTTTATGGCCAAACTTGAACTGCTAGATCTGGGTTTCGTTAGACATGCATTCTCTGTTTTAAATGTAAATAATCTTACATTGTACTAAACTCTCATTTTCTGGGTTACAAAGCTGATATGTAATATATAAATATATGATTTTACATTTTTTTAATTAAAAAAAATAGTGAATATATTGTGTATGAAAATGTTGTTGCATTGTTTCTAAACCAAATTGTGTTGTTGTAAATAGGCAGGTGTCCAGGCGTATGAATATATGAATAAAACGGCTATAGCTGAAAAAATCTGGTAAAATGTGTTTGGAGGATGTACAAAACATAAGTTTAGCAAACAATTAATTAATAAATAATTCCCACAAACTGAAATTAAATGTATTAGACAATTGCACCAATGTATTTAATTATTAAGCAATTAAGACATATTTTAATGTCTTAATTATGTAATTACTCATTTAGTATAAAACCAGTTGATATTAGAACACATCCAATTACACTGAATTACTTGCCTTACCATCTTATTGCTACTGGAAATTCATCTAATGAACCTCTGGATAGCTCCTGTGTGAAAAACAAAAATAAATATTATTATTAATGTTCTCTGATTAATTTATAATGACCTTAATCTGTAAATCAGCTCCATTACATTGTTATGCCTTCACTTACACTTTAAACAAAGCGTCCTCTAACATTATTAGAAATCATGTTATAGAACAGAATGAGAGTAAAATGTAAACAACTGTCATACTAACTTGGTTGTAAACTAAATTACCATTGTGAATATTCTTGAGATAAACATATATTTAGTTTTTGAAAAAATATTGAGTACAAACATACGTCACTTTACCTCATAAAGTATATGTGAATTTAAATTCAAAATAATCACACAAAACAATATTTGTGAAAATGCTAGATGTTAAATTTTAGAGTAAATAACACTATAATTTGTACATCACCAAAGATATTTCAACAATTATAATAACATTTAACAAAAACTTCACTCGTTATTATTTTCATTTTAATCATTTTGATAGAGGTAATTATATTTACTGTACAAAGAGAACACACCCAGGACATGTTCTATTTCTGCTTTAAGCTGTAAAAAGCACATGGTGCTAAAAGCACTTTATTATTTTTCAACTTTTTCGATTTTTGTATGGAATGATGCATCTATTTCTTTTACTTAATTTATCCAATAATACAATGGTTAACACATTTCCTTTATTTAATTAATGATAACAAATTATTGATTCTACGCTTTAGAACTGCAATAGCTTTGACGCTTAAACCAGACCAGGGGCATCGCTAAAAATGTAAGCTCTCAATAGTTCATACAATACTTTAACATTTGTAAAATGTTATTGATATTTAAGTTATTTTCCATGTAATATTAAATAGTACTGTAACAAACATTAAGGAACTACTGTGAACAAATAACAAAGAAGTGATTTTAAAATTATTTAAAAGCAGTTATGTAGCTTATGAAAAATATGTCACAAATGAGCCATGGAAGACTGTCCACAGCCTAGTTTTAAATATAAGTATAATGGAATTCACAATACAATATGTCATTGTGACAAACGAGTAGCTTTTAGCCGTGAGAATAACTCTGTTGGAGAGCGTATCTGTCATATGCATGGGTTATTTGCAACTGTCATTGAAAAAATACTTTCACCTCGCCTCCTGCCTCACAAATCATTTCCTTTGTCCAGATCTGTTAGGAATATATTTATCCTTCAGAAATGATTTAGTAAATATATAGATAAGAATATATCGTGATGGTGGTATTAAGTGAACTTTATTAAGTAAAATTATACCTTCATATTTAGGAACAAAATCCTGAATGATTAGTTATATTATATTTTAATGATAATGTTTGTTTTATACATTTTAATAGCAAGGCCTAATAATTTATATCAGTAGCAGTAATCAATTGATACAGTTAGTCACATACAAACAGACATTTACAGTCATATTTAATGTAAATAAATTGAAAAGAGGGATTACAAGCAACAAGCTCTGGTAGTTACAGCGGATAGCATTCAATTGAAAAGGGGGTTAACATTCAGCAAGCACTCGTAGGTATAGTAAATAGTAATAAATTGATAAAGGCTGTAATATTCAGCTGGCTCTCGCTGTTACATTGGATTGTAATAAATTGATAAGGGTTGATATATTCAAGTGGCTCTCGTTGTTACAGCACAATGTAATCAATTAATAAAGGTGGCAACATGCAGCTGGCACTCGCAGTCACATAAAATAATAATCAGTTGATAAGTGGCAGTATGCAGCTGGCACCCGCAGTCACAGTGAATAGTAATCAATTGATAAGGGTAGCAACATGCAGATTGCACCCACAGTCACAGTGAATAGTAATGAATTGATAAGGGTAGCAACATGCAGATGGCACCCGCAGTCACAGTAAATAGTAATCAATTGATAAGGGTAGCAACATGCAGATGGCACCCACAGTCACAGTGAATAGTAATGAATTGATAAGGGTGGCAACATGCAGATGGCACCCGCAGTCACAGTGAATAGTAATCAATTGATAAGGGTAGCAACATGCAGATGGCACCCGCAGTCACAGTGAATAGTAATGAATTGATAAGGGTAGCAACATGCAGATGGCACCCGCAGTCACAGTGAATAGTAATGAATTGATAAGGGTAGCAACGTGCAGATGGCACCCGCAGTCACAGTGAATAGTAATCAATTGATAAGGGTAGCAACATGCAGATGGCACCCACAGTCACAGTGAATAGTAATGAATTGATAGGATGGCAACATGCAGATGGCACCCGCAGTCACAGTGATTATTAATCAATTGATAAAGGTGGCAACATGCAGCTAGCACGTACAGTCACAATGAATAGTAATCATTTGATAAGGGTGGCAACATGCAGCTGGCACCCGCAGTCACAGTGAATAGTAATGAATTGGTAGGATGGCAACATGCAGATGGCACCCACACTCACAGTGATTACTAATCAATTGATAAGGGTGGCAACATGCAGCTAGCACGTACAGCCACAATGAATAGTAATCAATTGATAAGGGTGGCAACATGCAGATGGCACCCGCAGTCACAGTGAATAGTAATGAATTGATAGGATGGCAACATGCAGATGGCACCCATACTCACAGTGATTATTAATCAATTGATAAGGGTGGTAATATGCAGCTGGCAAGCAATGTCACAGTGAATAGTAATTAATTATTAAGAGTGGCAACATGAAGATTGCAGCCACAGTCACAGTGAATAATAATCAATTGATAAAGGTGGCAACATGCAGCTGGCACTCGCAGACACATAAAATGATAATCAGTTGATAAGGGTGGCAACATGCAGCTGGCACCCGCAGTCACAGTGAATAGTAATGAATTGATAGGATGGCAACATGCAGCTGCCACGCGCAGTCACAGTGAATAGTAATCAATTGGTAACGGTGGCAACATGCAGCTGTCACGTGCAGTCACAAAGAGTAGTAATCAATTGATAAGGGTGGCAACATGCAGTTGGTACTCACAGTCACAATGAATAGTAATCAATTGATAAGGGTGGCAACATGAAGCTGCCACGCCCAGTCACAGTGAATAGTAAACAATTAATAAGGGTGGCAACATGCAGATTGCAGCCGCAGTTACACTGAATAGTAATCAATCGATAAGGGTGGCAACATGCAGATGCCACCTGCAGTCACAGTGAATAGTAATGAATTGATAAGGGTGGCAACATGCAGCTGCCACGCGCAGGCACAGTAAATATTAATGAATTGATAAGGGTGGTAACATGCAGCTAGCACATGCAGTCAGAATGAATAGTAACCAATTGATAAGGGTGGCAACATGCAACTGGCACTCACAGTCAAAGTAAATAGTAATGAATTGTAAACAATTGATAAGGGTGGCAACATGCAGCTGGCACTCTCAGTAATAGTGGATCGTAATTAAGGTTTTTGTGTTATGACATTCCTAAGGCATAAGCATTTATAGTGAAAAATGATCAATGTTTATTGGTGTTTATTTACCAATATTTATGATGTTTGTGAGTTACATTAAATATTCATAATATTAGTGATATGATGTTGGCATTTAGTACAGGAATTATAAATTAAATAATGAGTACTCGTGATGTCACTCTAAATATTCACCACAATATTAAATGTATACATGGTTTTGGCACTGACATTTCTTAAATGTTAACGCTAAGAGAATAATGATTTATAAGGAAGGATCATTTTGTTTGGATTTTTAAAAATTTGCTTTCGTCTATTTATTCTAATTGAAAAAAAATTATACTGTACACTTAATATATTATAAAAATATATTATTTTAAATAATTGGCCTACACATATATAAGTACACTTATATGCTACTGGTTTTCTTTTTTGTTCTTATTATTATAATATTAATTTATTTCATACAAAACAACTAAGAATATAATTCAGAGTGAGTCTCTACTACTGACACCATTAAATTTACCTGTTTATTGTACTCACAAAAAGAAACAAAAAAGTCCATATTAACCTGTGTCCGATTCTCAACCTTTTTTCTATAAGGACTCATATTTTGTGTTTTAAAAATTACATGACATTAACTCACTGGTTGAGCTATAAAAACAAAGCCAAAACACCTACCAGACTCTAATTAACACCAATGAGAAGATCGTTAAATTCTCTAAAAATTTCAATTATCTTGCAAACAAACATAATTAAAAACTAGATTTCTTAGAGAAAGTTTATTAAAAAAATATGCAACATGTTTTTTCTCCAATTACACAGGCCAACGATGGAAAAACTTTTCTTCTTAAAACACCTTATTCTTATGTTTTTTAGGGTGCTAAACCCAAATTTGACACTTATTAAGCTCTATCACCTACCATTTTTTCACATTTGTACATACATTTATTAAGTTTTGTTATTTTTTAAAGAATTTAACAGTTTTTATATAGTTCAAATGGAATTGTAAAATAATTTGTACTGGCTGTAGAAGAGTTGGCAACACTGCTGAAACACATTTACTGTTCAGAAAAAGGGATTATATTTTTCTGTTCACAGCTGATGTTTTGTTTACTGCCAACCTAACCTCACTTTCTGGTTTCCAGTACATGTGCTCAGTAAAATGTCTAAACGCGGTTGTAAGAACTCTGCTGACAGTTATTATTATATTTGTGGTGAGTTTGTTATTAAAAAACAGCAATGAACATTACAGACTTTGTGCAAAAGGTTTATTTCTCATATTTTGGAATTAAACTTGGTGATCAGAATAAATCTTGGCCCCGCATAAGGTATGTTATGTTTGCGTTGAAGATCTTAGAAAATGGTCAAAAAAGGAGAAAAAAGCCTTTAAGTTTGCTGTTCCTATGGTATGGAGGGAACCTAGAAACCACACTGATGATTGCTACTTTTGCAGTATTGATATTACTGGCCATAACTCCATATTAACTTATTATTACAATAATAAGAAGGTAATAAGCTACCCTAACCTAATATCCGCCATCCGACCAGTAGAGCACAATGTAGATTTACTGGTCCCAGAACCTCCAGATGATTTAAATTCTGTTCAAACTGAAATGTTTTCTGATGTACAGTCAGAGCTAGATGAGCAAGATGATGAAGAGTTCCATTGTACTACAGGAAATATAGAGCCTAAACTGTTTACGCAGATCGAGCTTAACAATTTGGTTAGGGATCTTGGGTTAACAAAAGAAAAAGCTGAATTGCTTGGTTCTAGACTAAAAGAAAAGAACTTGTTGGAAGTTGGAACCAGCATACATGTGTATAGGAAGAGAGAGCAGCAGTTTTCAACATTTTTTGTACAAGAAGGTGATTTGATGTACTGCTCAGACATTCCAGGTCTGATGAACGAGTTCAGTGTTGAATACAAAAAAGAAGACTGGAGGCTGTTTATTGATTCATCCAAAACTAGTTTAAAAGTTGTTTTATTACACAATAATAACACTTATGCATCTATACCTGTTGGCCATTCTGTACATATGAAAGAGAGCTATGAAAACCTAGAAATAGTGTTGAATAAAATTGGCTATTCTGCTCATGGTTGGATTATATGTGGCGATTTAAAAGTAACATGCATGCTTCTTGGTCAGCAAGCTGGTTTCACTAAATTCCCATGTTTCTTGTGTGAATTGGACAGTAGAGCTAGGGATCAACATTGGTGCACAAAGAACTGGCCTGTGAGGGAGTCTTTGAAACCTGGCGAGAAGAACATTCTCCACAAAAAATCTTTTAGATCCTAAAAACATTCTCTTGCCTCCTCTACATATAAAGTTAGGCCTTATGAAACAATTTGTAAAAGCATTGCCTTAAGATGGACCTTGCTTCAAGTATCTCTGCCAAAAGTTTCCAAAACGTTCAGAAGCTAAACTTAAAGAAGGCGTCTTTATAGGACCCGACATTCGAAAAATGATGTTCGATGTTACCTTTGAAAAACAATGACGATAAATGAAAAAGAATCATGGGTATCATTCAAGCAAGTTGTAACAAAACTCTTAGGAAATGCAAAAGACCCAGAATATGGTACTATTGTAGCTAACATGTTAAAGAAGTTTAAAAAATTAGGATGTTTGATGAGCCTGAAAGTTCATTTTTTGAACAGTCATCTTGATTACTTCCCGGAAAATTTGGGAGATGTTAGTGAGGAGCAGGGTGAGCGTTTTCGCCAAGATATTAAATTGATGGAAAAACGCTACCAGGGCCGCTGGAACATCAACATGGTGGGGGACTACTGTTGGTCGCTTCACCGAGAAGCTCAACATGCGACTCATCGCAGAAAAAGCTATACAAGAAGCTTCAAAGAAAAAATAGAAAGGAAGTATAAACCAATTCCATCTGACTACTGAAACCTAGATTATACACTTTATCATTATTTCAAGTAACCTACTGTAAATAAAAACAATGCTTGTGATTTAACATAGTTTCATTAATTTTACCATATATACCATATAGAGATTTTAAACTATATAAAAAAAAACCAAATCGCTCAAAAACTATGGGTGATACAAAAAAACTAAGACAAGATTTGGATTAAGGACATAAAAAGCTATAAAAATCAGCTATTATTGTCAAAAAAGTTTTCAAACAAAAATTTTTTTTGTTGGCCTGTGTTATTGAAGACCCCATTTCAGCACATAAACGTAGTCTAATTTAATGTCAAGTTATGTAGGAAACTTTTCTCACTAATAAGCTTTAAATAGATTTATAATTTAATTGGGTTGATTATAACGAAACCAAAAAAGAACACCTAAAATATTTCATAAAACATAGTTTATTCATTTACTCTTAACTAATAAATTATCAGCCTTTACGAAATAAAATACATAATAACTGTAATATTTAGATAATAATGCTTTATTATAGCAAAAACTACTTTAATAAGTATTCAATATGTTCCGAGCATTTTCTTTTATGCAACTCGGTGCCTCAACTCCCTTACACTTGCCTGTAGATTGATTTCATTTCTAAGGTGTGTAGCAGCCTCACTATTCGATGTCTCAATTCTTCGGCTGTTTGTACTGGACTTCTGTACATTTCTTGCTTCAAAGAACCCCAGACTTAGTAATCAATAGGGTTGAGGTGAGGGGATCGTGGTGGCCAAGCAACAGTTCCGCCTCTTCTATGAAGCATAATTAACTTTTCTATGGCACTGAAAACCCACATATTTGTCGTGAGTCACAGAGCCAAACTAGGTTTAAGGTAACCTTGATTCCTACATCATTAACTGGAATGTAATACCATTGATTTTACTATATAAAGAGATACTCTATCCATATGGGAGAGTTGTAGCGAGGCCCCAAAACTGTTTTGAGGCCCCACGCTGCGCTGCGCATAGCCCTATTTCCTCTCTCTCTCGCACGCTCTTCCGTCTCTGTCTCACTTCCCTCCTCTTAACCCACTCTCCCATTCTCCAGACAGCCGCCCCGCCCTCTTCTTCCTCAGGTCCCACACACAAACAACATCCTGCTTAGATAATTGTTTACGTTATTCCATATTGCCAATGTTTATCCGGGTTCTCTGTTTTTATATTTGCTTGCATCTCTTTCAAATAATAAAGAATACTGTGTTGATACTATTACAGTAAAACTCAGTGTGACATTCATATTGAATAAAGAAATATTTATAACTGAATAAATTAGAACACCATATTGATTTATTTGATTAACTCACCGTGTATTTGTAAATAGACACACTTGAATAGACCGCTAACTTATCGGCAATGCTGGCGATAATTACTGCTGATTTAAGTAAACATTTTCATATTATTTAGCCCATCTGAAAAATCTTTATTTATTGCATTTTACCAATCGATTAGGTGATTAAATCGACTGTTGTACTCAATCAATAGTTTTTCATATTCGGTAATTGATTAAAAAATAAATTGTTTTCAAATCCAATCAATGGCTCTCCTTTCATTTATGAAATTAATCTGCAAATATTCCAGGAATATATGATATAGTGAAATATTAAAAAATGTGACATTATTTATTTCTTTGACAAAATAAATATTGAAATAGGCCTATGATATTTATATAGAATAATACTGGGCAAAATATAAAACCCAAATGAGATTAAAATTTCATGATAGAGTTAGAAAAAATCATAACAAAACCACTAATTTACTTCTATACAAGATACAAATAGCTTTCATCTTATGGCCTGATTCAGACAATCTGTGTATGGGCATTTAATTTAAAATAGCATTATTTTTAGTTTTATTATATGCATATGTTTTATTATTACTGTCTGAAGCATTAACATATTATTTGGTTCCAAGTAATTGCATGATTGTTTGTAAAATATTTCATTGTTTGGTGAATGGTCAGTTTTTATTTTTTTTTTTTTTTTTGGAATCATGAAGAGGTGTGACTCTATTATTACATCTTGAGAAAAACAATCTCAATGTCAATCGCAATTGGTTAGGAAATATTATTGTGATAGAATATAACTAGACTACTGATTATTTAGATTCAATTTTCCTTATTTTAATCTGGTTGTGAAATTATTGTAAATTTTGTTTATGTCCCCCTTAAAAAATACCGTTTTATAACATTGATTGAATCAAACCATTGTAAAAAGTATGTCTAAGGTGAATACAATTAAAGTTAACACATCTGTTTTTCATACTATTATTTTACAAGATGTGAAAGTATGGATAAACTGCAATTTATTTATATTTTCAATTTCTCTGGAAAAGACACTCTGGAATTACACTGGTAACACTTCACAAGTAGCGTGACCAGCAATAACATAAGAAATAACTAATTTTAAGTAACCACAGTCTAAATAGTAACAAAATTAACTATAGCCCCACTTTGTGGCGTTTTTAATTATAACAGTTCGAATATGACTTATTTACACAACTGAGAATGAACAGAACAAACAATGCCAAGAACTAGCAAAACTATATAAACAAATAACTATTACAAATAAACAATAATATAGGTAAAACATAATATGTAAATTTGGGTTTTGCGCATATTTTGAACTGTAATAGTATGGTTTCAAATTGAAACAAATACGTATATATATCGCATTAATGATAAGCATACACTTTCAAATGAGATAAATTAATCCTAAGTAGAAGAACAGAGACCTTTTTTTAATAACCAAACACTTCAACTCTAGAACTGTGGGTCTACACATGTTTAAAAATTATTGTAATTTAATAGTAACAGAATATAAGCAGATATGTGCTTATTTTGTAGTATAAGTTTGGTGCTATTCGGAATCAGACCAGTGAAAATTCAAGTTATTTTTGGCGGATTGTGATATTTACGGAAATATTTCTATAGCACAGCTTGAGGTCTAAGTTGCATTTTTGAGCGGCCAAGACTGGACAGACTACCTGAGATCGGTATTGCGCGCAACTCGAGTACTGGTTTGGGGCCTTCTTAGGACATCGCAATTAACGCAGCTAGGATTGCGCGCAACTCGTTAACGGCCAGAGAGTGAGGTAGGCCTATTACACGATTTTTGGCAACGCGACTGAAGAACTGAATTGTGTGCGTGTATGTTTTTCTTTTTCATTTTATGACTCCGCCACTACTTATGAAATCATCAATACAGCAAATATTTTCTCTTTATTTCAAATAAAAAGAAAAAATGCCAATCCTGGTATATACTAAAATAGGTTTACTTTACCTCCCGTCAAACAGTTCACAGCGTGTGATGGTGATAACAACTACATGTTTCGCCGTGAATACGGACGGCATCTTCAGGTTAAAGAAAACAAATAAGTCCAAGTGGGACGCGTCACAAATTAATTAAAACTTAACAAACACAGTTCACACACGAGGAAAACAACGAATATTAAAACTTTCGGTAGGCCTACCACACACATTTCACTGTCCACGGCGTGACCCGGAAGTAGATTTTAATATTGTGGTATTTATGACAAATAGTTCAATTTACTTTTAAACAAAAAGGAATATTCATTTATAGTTAAAAATACAGCAATAATTATAAAATACAATATTGACAAGAAGCTTTAATTAATTGATAAAAAATGAATAATGATTTCAATAATATAAAGGGTTAATTCTAGTATTAAATGTGAACTATATGACAGATGATAAGTTAATGAATAATTAAATTGTTATAAATTATTTCTGATACTTCTAATAACGCATCCTCAGATGACTTTCCTTTGACTAAACCGAATTGACGTGGATTAAGAAAATTTAACTTCGATAAGTAACTATGGAGTCTTTTAATCATTGTTTTTTTCAAAAACCCTAGAGAATACAGATAACAATCTCATCAATTATATTTTTCAGTAAATGTACATTAATTTGGTCAGAGCCAGTTAATTTTTTATTTTTTAAAAGCTTAACAATACTCTTAATTTCATTTAAATATGTTGGAGTTATAAGGAATGAATATTGATAGTAAATACGTAAAGGTGGAAGGGTATTGGAATGTACAACGTCTGGACGGCTAGACTGGATTGTGATAAGGTGATTGTTTATCTTATCAATGACGGAAGGCTCACGCATAACTTTGCCGTTTGGCAATTAATTCAATTAGCTAAACTATTTTCTTTGAAAACCCACTTGTCAAGTTATTTATTACCTTCCACTGCTCAGATACATCACCTTTACAGTTTTCTAATAATGTTGAATAATTTTTGTTGTTGTTGTAATATTGATCACATTATTTAATTCATTAGTACATTTTGCAAAATAATTTTGAAAAACTGTCATATGGTCTTTTTGTAGAAATTTTATATAATTTTTTACGTCTCTCAAATTTATATAAAATGTTTGGTATGTGCTTATATAAAATGTTGGTGTTATTCAGGGGCTTAACAACTTAGCCTTTAACAATTTAGAACTACCACCATTTTTCTTGCTACTACTAAATATACAATTACTTAAAATATCAATAAACTTACAATTCCCCTAACATTTTTCATATTCACAAACCCTTAAGGCCTAAATAAAAGATCACAATTTCTTTCCGTGCAAGACATAGCACACCACGGAATAATATCCCACTTTGACCTACTATCAAGGCCAATCGGTGACAGTAGACATGTGCAGTGGCGACAGTCTGGACGAGCGTCTTAAAAGAAAGAAGAGAGAATGAGAGAATGGGAGGGAGTGATTAGTTTCCTTTACTGCTCCCAGGTTGTGCAACCAAACAGTCGAAACTGGAGGCAATTTCGGCCTCTTTAACTTGATTGACGACAGATTGCAGCATCGTCGCTCCCATATTCCGTGCCTCAAAATTTAACATTGGATGGAACTATCTTCTATGTATAGTAAAATCAATGGTAATACCTTCAATTTCTTAATGATTTCCTACCAGACCTTCTCAAAGACGTGCCGTTGAAATTTCATCGGCGCATTATTTACCAGGCAGATGGAGCACCGCCACACTTCAACATCAACGTGCGTAAACATATTAACAATAACTTCTATATGTGGATTGGGAGAGGCGGAACTGTTGCTTGACCACCACGGTCCCCTCACCTCAACCTTATTGATTACTAAGTCTGGGGTTCTTTGAAGCAAGTAGTGTACCGAAGTCCAGTACAAACAGCCGAAGAATTGAGACATTAAATCGTGAGGGCTGCTAGACGCATTAGAAATGAAATCAATCTACAGGCAAGTGTAAGGGAGTTGAGGCACCGAGTTGCATAAAGGAAAATGCTCGGAACATATTGAATACTTATTAAAGTAGTTTTTGCCATAATAAAGCATTATTATCTATATATTACAGTTATTATGTATTTTATTTCGTAAAGGCTGATAATTTATTAGTTAAGAGTAAATGAATTAACTATGTTTTATGAAATATTTTAGGTGTTCTTTTTTGGTTTCGTTATAATCAACCCAATTAAATTATACATCTATTTAAAGCTTATTAGTGAGAAAAGTTTTCTACTTAACTTGACATTAAATTAGACTACGTTTATTTGCTGAAATGGGGTATTCAATAATTGGAGAAAAACATGTTGCATATTTTTTTAATATACTTCCTCTGGGAAATCTAGTTTTTAATTATGTTTGTTTGCAAGATAATTGAAATTTTTAGAGAATTTAACGATCTTCTCATTGGTGTTAATTAGAGTCTGATAGGTGTTTTGGCTTTGTTTTTATAGCTCAACCAGTGAGTTAATGTCATGTAATTTTAAAAACACACAATATGAGCCCTTACAGCCAAACGGTTGACAATCGGACACGGGTTAATATGGATTTTTTGTTCCTTTTTGTGAGTACAACCTTACAGCCAAACGGTTGACAATCGGACACGGGTTAATATGGATTTTTTGTTCCTTTTTGTGAGTACAACAAACAGGTAAGTTTAATGGTGTCAGTAGAGACTCACTCTGAATAGTTTATTTAAAGTACTATGTTATTGGTTTATTTATCTACTACAATAACTTAATATTCATACTTAATCAATTAGGTATCATATAACTATCATATTACCATTTTAGGCAATATAATCATCGTATTGTTGGCCTGTTTTTGGAATATCAAAGTGCAACTTAATATACAGGGTGGAACATATAAGGAAACGCTTTCACAACATCTTTAATTTTTCCAAAGATAATTTGGTAGTTATTTATTTATTTTTTTGTATAATTAAGTTCCATAAAGTATAATATTTTATTACAATAATTTACTTGAAACCGTTAAATAGCGGAGTAATAATATTGTACAAATTAGTTACTTTAAAATTCAATTGACCGCGCTACTCTGGAAAGGATAAACTTTTCGAAGTTATCTTAGCGACAGTTAATTTCTATTAATTAGACCTTTCATTTTATACCAAACTCGACCTAGGCTTACGTTGAAGATTTTCGTTCAACTCTTCTTGGGCCATCACCCCATAAAGATGAAATATCGCCAATAGTGTCAAAAAGTATGTTTTTTTTTGTAACCATGACCATGTACAAAATTTCACTTTTAAAAGTGGAGTGATGAAAAAGTTGTAAAAATGTTTCCATATTTTTTTCCACCCTGGTAAAATAGATTTTTTCCACCCAGTATAGATACTGGGATATATCAATTACGCCAACACTGCCACAAAGCGCACTACATATATTTTAAACAAATTCTGTAATTTTGAACTTAGAGTTCAATGCTTTCAAATTAAAGTTTTTGTAATTTCTAATCTATTAATAACATATTTTGTGGATAAGTGTCTCTGAAAATAAAGACAAAATCTCAACTTTGCTATTCCTATACCTGTAAGCCAATAGTAAATGTGTTAAAAATGAATAAAATATAAATATAGTTTAAGTTTAATTTCTAAATATAAAATTAATAATACATTATTATTGTACACTTATATTGCTTGAATACTTGTACATTATAAACGTGAAGTATTTTCAATACCATCACACTCTATCGTATTCAACAATGTATAAAGTATGAAAGGAATTTATTTAAATACCATCCATTGTTACACTTCAACTGTAGACGTGTGGAGTTTTGTGTTATTCATAAATGAACACTTAACTTCATCACACATTACCATTTATACATTTATGAAAGGAATTTATTTAAATACCATCCATTGTTACACTTCAACTGTAGACGTGTGGAGTTTTGTGTTATTCATAAATGAACACTTAACTTCATCACACATTACCATTTATACATTTATGAAAGGAATTTATTTAAATACCATCCATTGTTACACTTCAACTGTAGACGCGTGGAGTTTTGTGTTATTTATAAATGAACACTTAACTTCATCACACATTACCATTTATACATTTATGAAAGGAATTTATTTAAATACCATCCATTGTTACACTTCAACTGTAGACGCGTGGAGTTTTGTGTTATTTATAAATGGACACTTAACTTCATCACACATTACCATTTATACATTTATGAAAGGAATTTATTTAAATACCATCCATTGTTACGCTTCAACTGTAGACGTGTGGAGTTTTGTGTTATTTATAAATGAACACTTAACTTCATCACACATTACCATTTATACATTTATGAAAGGAATTTATTTAAATACCATCCATTGTTACACTTCAACTGTAGACGCGTGGAGTTTTGTGTTATTTATAAATGAACACTTAACTTCATCACACATTACCATTTATACATTTATCATAAACATTTATATCTTACTGACAGCATACTTTGTGTTGTCATTTTTTCGTGTTTTATGTTAAGTGAAATTATATACGAATCTAAACTTAACAAAAAAATCATACCGCGCCGTGTGTGTCATAGTTTATTTCTTAACAGTTAAACTCATACGAAAATGTTTATTCCAATAAGAAATAATGCACTTTCTCATTAGTTCAAAGGAAATTTCTTTTACATACCTAAATATAGTGTACTAGAGTATTAAATATAGGGAAATAGAACTTTTTCAAAGCAAGTTAATTGAAAATAATTATTATTTTGTCCCGTTTTTAGTTAATTTTTAGTATTTTAATTCGAGGTTTCAGTTAGACATTATGTAACTACTCCCTCCTTCGACATGTAAAAACACTACGAAACCTGACTGCAGCTTTCCGGCCATCACCAGCAATTGCCATTGTTGAACTTATATAATGTTAGCGAAAGTGACGGTGGGGGAGCGGCAGGAGGGTGCCTCGTCGCTATTTGCCACAAACGCCCATGTTTGCGAGGTAGGTAAACCCCATTTCTAAATTGCCCATGTCTAAATGTTTCAACTATAAAAAAGGCTTATTAAATTGTTTTCTATATCAGGGAAAAGTTGTTTAATACTGATTACTAATCGGGTTGTTTTCTTTTTGGTTTGTTAACGAGGGTTCAGGAGTTAGATGGATGATAAGAAAATCCAATTATTCCCCCTTTTAATTTCGGGCTCCTGTAATTTGATACAGTATAATGTATTTTAATAATGTGTACTTTACTGATTACAATAATAATATGTCAATAATCATGTACTATGTAATTTAATATTAATTTTTGACACATATCAAAAATAGGCTTAGTAAGTACTAAAGCTTACTGTTTGACTCCCACAGTTGTTTTTATTTTTTCATAACCATATACCTGTATGTCATAATCTACTCAAATGTGGGATGAGTAGGGGTATTGTCTACACTTTTAAGCTTATAGTAAATACTGGTTTATTACTTTCATTAGCGAGTCTCAACCTTCAATGGAACTTGTTATTGATAACAAATAGTAAGTAGTGGTTTTATAAAATGTATTTCATACATTAAAGCCATATAATATTCTTTATATTAGTTTTAAATAAGAAAATAACGTTTGAAATTCTAATTAAGAGGTATTATAATTCATGGAGTTGTCTCATACAAAAACAAAGGTTATAAATAGTTCACTGCCAAAATAAAGTCAAATAAGTGACTGTGCTTAGATGTTTATCTCATAATTACAATGCATTTGTTGTTTCGTGAACCATTGTTTTCAATGATGCTGTACGGTAAGACTCTAATAAATTAACTATCAATAGTTTTGAATTGTATTAATAAAGCTATTCTGTTTTCTTTATTTTCTTACGTAAAGTATTAAATTATTATTTTATTATAACAACATTTTCAGGTTAGAACTAATCATATTGCCTTTTTGGCTAAGATTATATTTATATAAAGCATTGTTATTATTCACATAATAGACAGACACGTTTTACGTTAATTGGAGAGTTATTTGATTAGAGGTGAATAATTTTGATACATATTCAAGAAATTGCAAGTAATTTTTCAGTGGACCATTTCTATTATAAAATAACAACATAAGTAAATTTTAATCTGAAACAAAAGGAAGAGGAAGAACAAAGGCTCATTATTTTCGTTTTAAAAACGTACAAAAGAAACAAAAAGCAGTTTAGAAAAACTATATTACTTTCCAATATTGTTGTTCTTTATTCTCTAATAAAACTTCAACCTACCTGTTTAACTACAAACTATAGTAAACACTCACCTTTGTTTACACTAATATTGATTACATATTTTGTTTTGTTGCAATTACACCAAAAATATACCATCGTTTAAAATCTTTCCAGGATACCTTTAGTTGATTATGATAGAAACAATTGCTAATCCAAACAAATGTTTTGTTAGTACTAGCAAAAAAATAGAATTATTGTTTTCCTAGTCAGAATGACAGTTATTGCCACCGGCTCAATGGCTGAGGCTGGACTACGGAGGACATTGTTTGAATGTCCAACAGGGAATGAAGACCACATCATGCTAATTAGTGAGGAGGTTTTTAACAAAACGTTATTAGCAAGTTTAGGTCTTTTTTAAGTAGAATAAACTATATTTACCAGTTTCTTTAAAGAAATGTTAATGATACGCCTAGTTAGAATTATAGTCAAGGTATACTCTGCTGAAGCATTTCTTAAGAGAGAGAATTATACATTTCTAACGTATAATTTTTAAAATTAAGCTATTACTTAAAACGGCCTTGACTAATAGTCAAACTGTACTTATAATTAATTATTGGCTAAAAACTAAAAATTAATGATTGTTAGTACACGAAAAATAGTTTAATAAATACTAAATTTTGCATGTAAATATTGCAAAAAGCAACCTCATATGGAACTACAACTATATTAGGGTATAAGATTAGCATAATTTACATTTTAAAAGCGACACACTCCACATTCGAGTATTTTGTTAATTTATTTGAGCAAAACAAATTTATTTATTTTATTTTAAAGTTAGTATTAGATATGCAAGTTAGAACACCTGAAATATAGCGATTACCTATTATGTTTTATAACTAACAGCCAGTGTTGTACTATCAATAACATTAAAGTAATAGAAGGCGGCCCTTTAACCCAGTCAGCCATTTCAAAAATGAATTGCTGTGACTCTCTTTGTAAGTCTTAAGAATCTTAACTTAATAGTAAGTTCATATTTTCCTGTTTATATTAAGTCCATTAGGAAATAAGTTCCTATATTCCTCGTATCTTTGAGTTAGTATAGCCTATATTTAGCAAGTATAGCACTTAAATGCTTGACAGTGACAGTTTGAAAGAAGAAGTATAAAAATAATTCATTATGGTAGCTTATCTTATTTTATGTGATGATATATCATACATATAAAACAAACTATACTTAAAACAACTTGTTTCATTATATACAGGGTGATCAACTCAAGGTGGCCACAATTGGGATCTCAAAAAGGACTAAGTTTACAGCAAATTTTAAATGGGAAACTATACCTCATTTTTTATGTTCATTACAATTACGAAGTTCAAATTTTAAAATTCGGTCATTATTTTCAAATATGGTGGTCAACTTTGAAATTTATGATAGAAACCCCAATTTCTTTTATTGATTTAGATTTTTCTGGTGATTCTAAAACGTTTTTAGTCGTGATATTATTTTTATATATTTATTTGTTTAGCCGCTAAGAGTACTGAAAGTTTCGGAAATTCATACATCTACAGTTTATTAAACAGGCATGTTTTACCATTTACAGTTAAAAAAGGTAGAATT
Source organism: Stictocephala bisonia (assembly GCA_035578905.1). Taxonomy (NCBI): domain Eukaryota; kingdom Metazoa; phylum Arthropoda; class Insecta; order Hemiptera; family Membracidae; genus Stictocephala; species Stictocephala bisonia. The sequence goes on along the minus strand of JAQJVL010005241.1, from coordinate 15,251 downwards.
CCTTAATTTTATTTAATTAAATGATAAAAACCTGTTGCAATTTTACAAATACATTATTTTATTTAGCTAATACTGAAAACCATTGTTAATGCAACAACTGTGTATTGGGTAAGTATATGATGGTCATTTTTATATTGAAATATATATAATTTTAAATTATATAAAAGCTGAGTTTTATAATTGGATAAACAGTCCAATATTCGTTACATTATAATACAAATTAAAAATAAATAAATAAATGCCAATGATCTCCTGTCACAAAGCTAAATCCAATCCACCAAGCCATTTAATACCTGCCACACCGATTCTATTTATGCTAGCTAATCCCTCCGTAAAATAGTGTGAGGGGCACTCTAAAGTTATGTGATCCATATCTATCTATACAGACACAAAAATTTCCCGTTGTTAAATATTTGCCTGAAATTATCAACTGTTTTTGCGGTCCGTTGTGGCGCGCTAGTGTAATCCTATTTAAATGTAATGCAGTTTAAATCAGCTGTGGTTGCGAGCCTCACTAACATATCAAATTACTGCCACAAATATTCCTATTAGGTGGGTTATCAATTTGTAAGTGTATATAATAAAGGGTATAGACTGTTAGATGGGTTATCGATTTGTAGGTGTATATAATAAAGGGTATAGACTATTAGATGGGTTATCGATTTGTAGGTGTATATAATAAAGGGTATAGACTATTAGGTGGGTTATCGATTTGTAAGTGTATATAATAAAGGGTATAGACTATTAGATGGGTTATCGATTTGTAGGTGTATATAATAAAGGGTATAGACTATTAGATGGGTTATCGATTTGTAGGTGTATATAATAAAGGGTATAGACTATTAGGTGGGTTATCGATTTGTAGGTGTATATAATAAAGGGTATAGGCTATTAAGTGGGTTATCGATTTGTAGGTGTATATAATCAAAGGTATAGGCTATTAGGTGGGTTATTGATTTGTAGGTGTATATAATCAAAGGTATAGGCTATTAGATGTGTTATCAATTTGTAGGTGTAAATAATCAAAGGCATAGGCTATTAAGTGAGTTATCGATTTGTAGGTGTATATAATCAAGGGTATAGGCTATTAAGTGGGTTATCGATTTGTAGGTGTATATAATCAAAGGTATAGGCTATTAAGTGGGTTATCGATTTATAGGTGTATATAATCAAAGGTATAGGCTATTAGATGGGTTATTGATTTGTAGGTGTATATAATCAAAGGTATACGCTATTAAGTGGGTTATCGATTTGTAGGTGTATATAATCAAAGGAATAGGCTATTTAGTGGGTTATCGATTTGTAAGTGTATATAATCAAGGGTATAGTCTATTAGGTGGGTTATTGATTTGTAGGTGTATATAATCAAAGGTATAGGCTATTAAGTGGGTTATCGATTTGTAGGTGTATATAATCAAAGGTATAGGCTATTAAGTGGGTTATCAATTTGTAGGTGTATATAATCAAGGGTATAGTCTATTAGGTGGGTTATCGATTTGTAGGTGTATATAATCAAAGGTATAGGCTATTAAGTGGGTTATCGATTTGTAGGTGTATATAATCAAAGGTATAGGCTATTAAGTGGGTTATCGATTTGTAGGTGTATATAATCAAGGGTATAGTCTATTAGGTGGGTTATCGATTTGTAGGTGTATATAATCAAATGTGTAGGCTATTAGGTGGGTTATTGATTTGTAGGTGTATATAATCAAGGGTATTGGCTTTTAGATGGATTATTAATTTGTTGGTGTATATAATCAGAGGTATTAGATTTTGTTCTAATAATTAAGTTTACGAAACTGGGCTCTCCGAACAATATTCACTAAACAGCCAGTATTCATTGCAATTCTTGTTGTTAGATTTAGTTGATACATCATTGTTATATTTTATTACATTCAAATTCAGTTTTATTTTTTGAACAGTTTTATGGAAAACTCAGTTAAAGGTATTCTAAATATTTTAACAATTTTACTAATTAAAATATCTACTAGTTCACGTAACATTTATGAATCAATTGAAGCTGATTAATAAAACACGTCAATCTGGACTTGATTTGAACTGATTCGCATGTTTTATCTCAACAATGTACACTTATAATTTGCTGTTACACTTTCAAAAAACATTGCTTGTTATTTTAAACAGTGTCCTACAAAGCATAATCGTTGAATATATAAGAGATAATTGCCCAATATAAAGAGAACTAAAATCCCTTATTCGCCCACGGGAATATTCTGACTCGAAACTTTTTAACTGTAAACTGTACATTTGCATCAAACCCATCTCCTTATTATACCCTTGAGCTTAACTCACTTCCCATTCAAACCAGACTTTTTTTCACATAAAGTTATAATTTTTGTGAGGAAGAGTAGGTTGGAAATATTATAATTAATGGATATGTTGATACATGGTAATAATTGACAAGAATCTCAATATCGTCTTTTATCATTTTACATTTAAACTTCACTCACCGGTTCAGGAGGGCGAGTGAACTTCTCTACGAGAGTGAACTTTGTTCAAAAAGTAAAGTACTAACAAGCTCAGTTGGGGATTTGACCCTTTGACCTTGCTCTCCACAGTCTAAACCCCTAGCCAGTGAGCCAAAACTCCTAATAGCTAAAATCAATCTTAAACAACATTAAATTGATGTATCAACATTCTTAACATTCTTATTTATACTATATTTTCATTAAATAACAAGTACAGTATTTTAAAATAAATGATTATTTTTTTATAAAAAGGTATAGTCAGTTTGAAGAAATTACCTCTAAACTAGATTTATGTGTTCATTAATGCCAGGTAATGCACTGGGTATTTCACATATCCAATCCAAAGTTCGGTTATAATAGAATTATTGACAAGGCTTACACGAGAATGAAGACATGGTTGTCAGCGTTCTTCATTTTCTTTTCAGAAAATGAACAAAAGTGCTTAGCTGCTGAGTCACCACGCCGTCAGTATATTACCAAGAACATCAGACTACTTCTTTTTTTCTGAGTTGGGCTTTAGCTTCCAAGTTCTAAAATAATTGCTGAGAATGGCTTGATCAATTAATGATAATTGTTCAGTCTTTGATATGTCCTCGTAGAGACTTGAGAGAGCAGTATTCTTTCCATATATTAACTTTTCAGGGCCAGTCGGTTGAACGTATTGCCGCAATTATACCCACAGTCAGGTATATATGAAATAACCAATCAACTGATACATTATTGGCGGAATAATGTATTACTGCCAATACCTTATTCGCCCAAATTCAACGAATATTTTTAAAAATATGGTGGTCCTAAAAAAATATTGTTACACAGGGTAGTAACAAGGTCATTAGACTTTGCTACGGCCCTGTGTAATAACCTTAATATTTACACAGTTTTTTCATAGCACTCTTTGAAAGCTCACCTCTGGGACAGTTGGAAATCACCAATCTAGTGAAGAAGCTCCTTGACTTGGTCAAGGGCAGCCAGCTTTACGACGATTAGGCACCGGGATTGGCACAAAAAGCCTTAGGCTTCGTTGCAAGGGTTGGCTGGACCAACTATTTATCCCCTTTTAAACTAAAAAACTAAAAAAAACTACACAGTTTGGACAGTTTTGACCCAGATTAGGACTGTGTACTATGCTTACTGCAGTATGGTGAAACGGCGTGGGAGGAGCCTCCAGTAATGTATTAGAGCCACTTGCTGTCTCACAAAGAGCCATTCTTATAATAATATTAGGAACAAGTCAGAGATACTCTACAGAACTTTTATATTCCAATTTTCCAGGCCTTACGGTGAGAAAATTATACGTCATAGGCTTTCTTTATACATAAAAAATAATAAAGATAGCTTATTTGACAAACGTATTCATGAACATGGCACTAGAGACAGAGTAAATTACACCTACAATGTACCTAGACCTAGAACTGTGTTGGAAGATAGCAGTTATTTTTTTATTGCAAATTACATTTGCAGAAATTTACCTTAACCTATTGTAGCAGAGAGTGGCAGTACTGAGTGGCTGCTATCCCTCGACAAAAGGGCAGTTGAGGATCTTATTTGTTCACCGTACTTATAACTTTATTATCATTCTTTTACCATCATATTGACCCCCCCCCCCTAATATCAATCATTTAATAAAACCTATATTAATTAATTGAATAACGTCATCATATAGGTTTGTAAGTCACAAAATAGAAATTTTATTATTATTATTATTTTTATTATGATTTTAATCTATTTAAACTTGATAAGTATTAAAATATAGAAACCGTTGTAATAAGTGCTTATATTTTAATTTTTTTTACCTTCCCACTATGAAATTTCAACAGTAATAGTAATTCCAATTACTATTTCTGTTGAAATGTTATATAAAAGGTGTTTATCATATCCCCCTCCGCCAATATTTTGATGATCTGTAGATTAGCTTTTCATTGTTAAATTGAACATAAATTAATATTTTTCCATTCATCTGTAAAGTGTTTTGTTTACTACAAAATAATTTTAATTATTTTACATTAACTAAAAACCATTATTTTCTTTATACGAAACTATTAAGAAACTAAGGATTCAAGGCACTTTCCCCGCTCAAAGGCGGATAGTCTTTGCGGATAAATATTATTTTACTGTTTATTGTAATGTCTCTGTTTTGCTTAATGTTGAATGAATTGGTTTTTGGTTTGATTTTTTTATTTTATTTGAATACAGAGCAGTTGGTGCATTATCACATAGTGCACGTCTCTTTGTAAATGTATAACTTCAAATGTTAATGATATATATTGAATCAAAAAGAAGCACTCGTCTTTAACCTTAAGATGGCGTTGAACGAAAAATATAGGGAATCTTTCAAGAGGCGATACAATAATCTAAACCAATATATATTTTTGTAGAATACATGCGACTGCTTCTTTTTTTAACTCAAGCTCACAAATGAATGGTCAGAATTCGAAGTACAGATTTCGAAGCTGCCTTCTTAAAAATTCCTTAGGTATATTTTTTAAAAGATGATTGTAAATAAATATGTGTAATAATTTGTGTTGTTATGAGAGTATGTTTTAAAATAATCAATATATAATTTTCCTAAAAGGATTAATACAGAAATGAAAATACCAATATATGTATTTAGAACATGTAACATTGTTGTATTAACAGAAAAGTATACATGTCTTATTTAGAAATTTCAGAGTAAATATTGGAACATGTATAGTGCAAATTATGTGTATCTAAGGCAAATCATATATACAGGGTGAATGGTACGTGGTGTTTAAAAATTTAAGGGCTTAAACTACTTGGGCTTAAACTACTTCGTACAGGCTTGGGGCTACTTAAAAACGAAAATTTCAGTTTTATATGCCAAATAGTTAGTGTGGTATGTTCAAGTTAAGATTTCTTTTTAAATCGTGGATCTAACAATAAAAATGCGTTATTACTTACTCAAAAGATCATATTTTTTAAACTATGACACCATTTTTGAAATCTACATTTAATTGTTAACAAGAATAATGAGCTAGTAGTCTGCATAAATTAAGGTTGGTACTTAAAATTATGCTTTAAAGCAAAAAAATCATGTTTTTGTAAAATTTTAAACAATGTTTTACGCGTAGTTACTAAATTATGGTAACTGATATAATGTGTCAAGCTATACAGAAAATTGCATAATTTAATGTTTTTACAGTGATATGCTTTTGTTTGTACTATCATACAATGTTCCATTTTTTATTATTATTTGAATAGAAAGAAACACAGAGTGGTTAAAAAATTGTAAGACTATCTTACTATCCAGCAACTAGGACTGGACATTCAAACAACGTTATGTGATCAAAAACACATTTAAATCAGGGACGAATGGGGTTTTACCACAATTCTTAGACCCGGCACCCCAACCTTATGTTTTGTCTGTTATCCTTAATGACTGGGAAATTCCCCTACCTGCTTAATTTAACAAATGTTAGTTTCTTTTAAAGCAACCTTATCACGAGGAAAACTGGAATCCATTGTCTGTTTACTCTTTAGACCGGGTCTGTGTATAAGCTATTCAGTTCTGTAGCATCATGGAGTTCACTACAACAGAATACGCAGAAATACATTTTGTTTTTGGATTTTGGAACGGCAATGCACTTGCTGCGCAAAATGAGTATAGTTTAAGGTACCCAGATCGAAAAGCTCCCAGCCCACAGGTGTTCACTAGACTTCACCAGAGGTTAGTGGAAAGTGGAAAAGTTCAAAGAAAGTCTTCTGAGGTAGGTCCAGTTAATTATGATGTAGGTGTTGAAGAATTGATTTTAAATACCTTTCAAGAAAACCCAGAGAGTAGTAGTAGGGCGATTGCGGCTCAACTAAATGGTTCACAGTGGAAAGTGTTGGATATTCTTCATAGAAACAAGTTTCATCCATACAAGCACTTGAAGCTCAAGACTTCGCTCCTCATGTTCAGTTCTGTAGATGGTTGCTCAGTAGCGATATTGAGCAGTATCATTTCTTCAAAAAGATCCTTTGGCCTTGGCCTTGACAGATGAGGCCATATTTACAAGACAAGGAATCTTTAATACCCATAATATGCACATGTGGGTGAAAGATAACCCAAGAGCAACCAAAGAACGATCTTTTCTAAGGAGATTTCACATTATGGTATGGGTTGGGGTAGTAGGTGAAACGCTTATTGGTCCACATTTTTTTGAGCGAAACCTTAACTGGGAACGCTTTTTGGACTTTTTACAGCACAGTCTCCCTTTGCTGCTAGTCCATCTCAACCAAGAAAAAAGAGACGGTCTCATTTTCCAACAAGATGGAACTACACCGCATTTCACCGCAGAAGTGCGTCACTGGTTGACGCTCAATTATCCTACATGGATTGGACGGGGTGGGACCGTACCGTGGCTAGCTAGATCGCCGGACCTTAGTCCCATGGATTTCTGTGTATGGGGATGGATGAAACAAAAAGTCTATTCTGCACCTATCAACACAGAACAAGAACTGAGGGAGAGAATAACTGCGGCTGCTGAAGTAGTGCGCCAAGAAGTCTCTACAAAAGTGACAGTTCAATAAACGCGATAGAGAGCATGGGCCTGCATCAGAAATGGAGGGAGGCAGTTTGAACTACATTTGTAAATCTTATTCTTTTAAGTTGACCTTTTTTCAATTATTTTTATGAATGTAATTAGTATGTCTTAATATTTTGTCAAATCAAAGTATTATAATCTTTCTTGTAATAAATAGTCAAAGCTTCAAGTCTTATGCAAACTGTGTTTTAATTCAGTTTCACCTAACGTTTTCGATGACGAAACAAAATAATTAAAATTACAATTATACCATTGAAAAGAACATTAAATTACGCAGTTTTCTGTATGGTTTGACACATTATGTCCATTGCCATAATTTAGTAACAACGCGTAAAACATTGTTTAAAATTTTACAAAAATATGATTTTTTTACTTTAACGCATAATTTTAAATACCAACCTTAATTTACGTATCTTACTAGCTCGTTATTCTTGTTGGAAATTTAATTTAGATTTCAAAAATGGTGTCACAGTTAAAAAAATATGATCTTTTGAGTAAGTAAGTAATAAAGCTTTTTTATGGTTAGGTCCACGATTTAAAAAAAAATCTTAATTTGAACATACCATACTTTACCATTTGGCATATAAAACTGAAATTTGCGTTTTTAAGTAGCCCCCAGCATGTAGTTTAAGCCCTTAAATTTTTAAACACCACGTACCATTCACCCTGTATGTGTGATTACATATAACTGTGGACCACAATAGACATAAGCGCACCAGTAGGATAAAATAACTAGCTTTCTGAATATTGGGTACACAGAATGTTCATACAAACACACAATAATTTCTAGTTTACAATTTATATTGTAATAATACGTTAGACTACGTGTGGTCTAAATTTAAATTTTAATATTATTTCCTATGCCAAAACATGTGCAGATGAGTGTTAAAATATAAATTATATATATGTATATATATAAAATTTAAACGCATTTCCTTTTAAAAAATACAACATGAAACATCATGAATATTAGTTATAAGCTTAAATGTGTAATTTTTAATGTATTAATTTTATTTTATACTGCTCCTTACTAAATCATAAACTGCTCAATTAAAGCGATTTTTTAGTTAATGATTGTCGAGTGAGGTGAAGGAAATAAACGCTGTGTTACGATTCGGCTTGCTCCCGAAAGCCAGTTAACTCAATATTGATGTGGGTTCATCAGCATTAAAACTCACCCACAATCAACAAGTCAGTCGTTTGTGTCCAGTTGTTTGATGTCCATTTTACTGTAAGGTTAAAAACGCCTAGCTACATGTACCGAAAGGTTACTTTATTTAGAAATACTCCACAATATGTTTGTGTTATGCAAGACACGCAAGGCAAAGTTATTACAATATCGTATAAAATGTATAATTATTATGGTGATCAGTTTCAGTTAATCACGACTATCGTACTCACAACAAGGGATTTACTAAAGAATTCACATCAGAGAATTCCTTGTGTGACGCTTACTTGTATTATTGCATTTCTACCAACATGGAATGTGCTAATTAAAAAATGTTTTATTATATTTAGCAAATCCTCCATTTTCTCGTTCAGTTTATAAGTCCAGAGATCCTTTATATATATTTTAATGTTAATAGAGAAGTTTTAATGGAATTAAGAGATAAGGAATAACCGTCAGTTTAGACAAAAAAAAACATTGTCTGCGTTGGACCAGACGGGGGAAGTTATACTTCTTTGGCCATTCGCACACACCCACTCACACCCACAGATAGGCAGGATATATAAATGAAATATAAGACATTTTTCTCTGTTATTCAATATATTTCTCTTCAATATAGTAGCTTCATCATTATACTATACACTTATATATTATCAGTAATTTCTTCTATAAACATTCTTTCATCTTGGTTATTTTCTGGTTCCTCATTAGAAATCGTACTGTATTCCAAGAAAGACACAATCGGTTTATGATAACTAAAGTAACTAACAAATATTCTAGATTCAAACTTCTCAAGATATCTACTAAATACAGCATCGATGGTCGTTCCGTATCTGGTCGTACTTTGGTTCTTATCATTCGACATTACCAAGTCTAGCTTGTCTCTTCCGATTCATATTCTGAATCTCTTCTTTCTCCTCCCCCCTTTCCCCGTTGAGAACAATTATTATCTGGATTACCGGTATAATTCTTCACTATATTACTCACTATTAGTTTCTTTGTGTACTAAATTATAGACTACACACAACATTCACTACGGCGAAGTTAATAATTCCAGTTTTTTAATATTAATAAAAATCAACGTGGTATGTTCACAATACAGAAAGCAAGATAAAAATGGATAAAAACAGCTGAGCGCAACAAATGTCCATCACGAGCTTCTTCTTTCTGGCCACGTGAGAACTGCAGTCAAGGAGTACCTGACAAAAGGACGTAAGGCGTGGCCTACTTAGGCACGCCCAACGTATCACGCTAAAAGCGTGACGCGGTTTCTCGACCAACACCCCATCCCAAAAGTATACAACGGGCGCAAAGAAGTATAACTTCAAAAAGTTTTATCACATTTCACGTCGTATATAATAATGAGCTAATCCTAAACTAAAAGACATCGAAGATATATGAAATTGTAATAGTAATCACATGTAAGGGTCATTTATTAGAGGCCTATATGAGTTGGAGAGGATGTAAAAACTATCATTAATAATATCAAAGGTAATAAGCATGAAAAAAGTATTTTAAAGGAGTTATAACATTAAATAAATGTATCAGTAATCTGAGGTTAAAACAGTGTCATTGACATCCTGCTGCCAGTGAGTTCCATCCAAAGACATTATTCAAACAGAGTTATTTGAATATTAAAATTAATTTTAAGTTAAATTTAATTTAAATTAATTTAACTTAAAATTAATTAATTAAAATAAACTTAAAATTAACTAATTTAAATTTAATTTAAATTAGTTAAATTAAAGTTAAAGTTAATTTTAATATTAAAATACCCACATATCTTGCTTGGTGAATGATTGCCATAGAAATATTGCCCACCTAGAAATTTGTAACAAAATATACAATCAATTTACGTCTAAAGACCACATTCTATATTCTGTGTAAATTGCTTCTTTACAAACACGTGGAGAGTAGGCTTGTAGATTGTAAGTAGAATAAGGGTCTTATCTTATAAAAAACAATGTATATTTGACATTGCTGTTGAAAGTCTATATGGAAGTTTATCGAAGGTATTGTGAGCCATTTATGAGGTTTGGTATGGCTGTTTGGGGATATTCATCACTGGTTATTAAAGTTATAAAAGACAATTAAGAGTTATTTTTACTTTAAACAGATTCCACACTTGACTTGTAAATAACGTTTTAGTAATACCAATATTTGTAGACAACACACTTAGATTGTTAGTTGACAAGACAATAAATTTTTATTAGTTTTTAAGACATCTCAACCTGTTGATAAATTTATTCTGATTCTGCTGTGTCCCATAATGAATGAAACTCTAAAGTTGATCAACGAGATCAGAACAGTGGCAATTATGTCAGACACTCCTTTGATATTAAACGAAAGAATATTATCGATGCAACATTTTAAGGGGGTCTTTAAGATCTTAGTTGCATATTAAATGGCATAAACATACAGGGTGGGGAAAAATATAGAAACGCTTTCACAACTTTTGTATGACTTCACTTGTAAAAGTCAAAACTTGTACATGGTCACGGTTACAAAGAACTTACTTGTTGACGCTATTAGCGACATTTCATCTTTTCAGGGGGACGACCAACGAGGAGTTGAACGAAAATCGTGAACGTAAACCTAGGTCGAGTTTGGTATCAAATGAAAGGTCTATTCAAGAAAAATTAGTTGCCACAATCCGGACTTTGAAATGTTTAACTTTTCCAGAGTAGCGGTCATTTGAATTTCAAAGTAACTTATTTGAACAATATTATTTCTCCGCTATTTAACGGTTTTAAATTAATTATTCAGATCAAAAATTATACTTTATGGTACACAATTATTAAGACAAATTAAATTATCAAATTATCTATGGAAAAAATAACGTTGTTGTGAAAGCATTTCCATATTTTTTCGCCCTTTATATTAAAAGGACGTTGACAACTGAAATATTTACTTTTTAGGATTTCAATATCAGATCCTGAATTCAGTTCCTAATCATGAAAAGTTTTATGTACAAACTGGAAATATTTATTAAACTTCAAACACAACAAAATGGCAACTGCAAAACCTGTCATTGATTGCTCGCTGCCAGAATGTAATAGGAATCGTTCCTAAACTGGTTAAAATATTTTCAAAATTAAGTAGTTTTCAACTTCAGGCCACTCTCATACTGATTGGATACTTCCTCTTAGATTGTCATTATTTTAATTTGTAGCTCATACCAGTATAAACATTGTACTTATATGTTCTACCTAAACCATTTTATGTATTCCTATGATAACATATATCTTGAGTAACATTATAAAGTCACAATGGACCTACTTAGGATACTTGAAAACTCCGTCGTTTCAGTGGTACATTCTTGTTCATTGACCCAATGAGAACTGAATTAAAAGCATTGAAAGCAACATTAAAGAGAAGAGCATAAGTCCAGTAATTCAATGAACGTTGATTCTACAAGCCTAATTGACTCCGAGAAGGTAAGTCCTTATTGGAGGAGTCTCTCAACAAACACACTTCATGAATGGAGATATTAGGAGTGGGTTCCTGTATCATCTGTAGTGTACCAATACCAAGAATGTTGATTTTGGAACACTACTGCCTAGTACATTTCATTTTATATTACCAAAATATTAAATGTGATAGAAGATAAACTTAAGATATATGAAGAAATTTTTCTTTATTGTATAAATAGTGCATTATCAGAGTATATATGTCTCCAGTTACTGACCTTTGAACCAATGCATTATTGTGCTGATTCAATTTAGTATTTTAATATTCTAATTTAAATGTTTACGAATTAAAAACTCCTATATGTTTCTTTCATAATAAACAATTAAAATAATTTTATATTATACATATATGAACTGATTATTATATCAAGTACTATGTTATAGTGAACAAACTAATTAAGGATGTGTTTTGAACCAATATTATTATATTCTTCAAAGATCTTTTATAGAAAATTTATTTCATGAAAATAATGCAGGATGATATCAAATGCATGTTACAAACCCCGCAATATTGTTCCTTACGAAAAATGTCTATAGAGATCAAATATTTTTGTTTAGTTTCTGTCTGTCCATATGTGATTTAAATGTTTTTTAAATTCATACATTTGAAACAGTTAACTATACCCAAGGTATAGTTTATGTTTACTTCATTCAAAAATATGAAGGTAAACATTGAAACTGGTACGTTCTTTTATATACAACGAAATTTTAATCCATAAATAGTTCCATTTATAAAATGGGTGTCCATTCAAAATAAAAGTTTTTTATCGATTTTACAAGTGATGCTGTTATAATATATTCGCTACTTATTACGGCCACAATCCTATGGAAATGACTGTGCCCAGGTGTTGCATTCAGAATGTTGGAGATTCACAGGACGTTTGTTTTCGATTTTACAAGTGATGCTGTTATAATATAGTCGTTACTTATTACGGCCGCAATCCTATGAAAACGACTGTTCCCAGGTGTTGCATTCAGAATGTTGGAGATTCACGGGACGTTTGTTATCGATTTTACAAGTGATGCTGTTATAATATAGTCGTTACTTATTACGGCCGCAATCCTATGGAAACGACTGTTCCCAGGTGTTGCATTCAGAATGTTGGAGATTCACGGGACGTTTGTTATCGATTTTACAAGAGTGATGCTGTTATAATATAGTCGTTACTTATTACGGCCGCAATCCCATGGAAATGACTGTGCCCAGGTGTTGAATTCAGAATGTTGAAGATTCATGGGACGTTTTTATCCTGTAATATATCACTGAAACTACATTTACACTATCATACTAAGTATCTATGGCTTGTATCTACTATAAAACTTTATTACTTATGTAATTCATCTTTTTTTCCTTATTTACTGGCTTATCAATTTATATGAAAAGTAAAATACTAATTCACAACCCAACTCTAAAATATTAACAAGTTCACCGATTTAGAACTTATTATTTAGATAATCACTTTTAAATATTAATATCATTAAATGAGTAATAGCGATCTACGTCAGTTAGAAAATTGTTTTAGTAATTCTATAAAGGAAGATACAGAAATATTGAAATACATGCAGGTAGTCTAGCCTGTTATATTTAAGTTTCCTACTGAATATAGATTGAATATTGAGATCAGATATACCATCTAAATATAAGTAGGGTATATATTTAATACTTATACTAAATGCTCGATAAAAAACTGAAAAAACTGCGGCTATAAATAAATATCAGTTAAATATTAATTTGAACATTTCATTATTTATTTGACTAAATAATTGAACATGCTAAGAGGTTACTATTTGTAAACATTGTCCATATTGTATTTGAACAATTGTAAAGCGGCAAGATAGTAATATATGTATAAACAGTGTAACCTATCAGTCTAATTCTGTGTGGAGGAAATATAATTTGTATTAAGAGCCTGATTATGCTCATTGATAAAATATCAAATGGATTCGTACTAACGATATTTTTTAAACAGTTAGTTCATGGTTAATGATAACGACATTAGTTGGAACCAATATAAAATCACAACAAAACTTTAAGATATTTAAAGCCTCCCTGCAACACTTTTTATTGGATGGAGCTTTTTACTCCGTAGAGGAATTCTTAATAGGTGAATAATAAGCATTAAGAATAAATATGATAATAATTGTTCTAGCCATGTACATAAATATTTGCCATTTTAATTGAAATAACTTAAATTTACAGTAACAGTAACTTTAATCGTTTGACCTTTGTAATATAATTGTAAAAATTGTCTACTACAAATAAATATTTTGATTTGATGTGATTTTAAAATCTGTACTATTATAAAAGTAACAAATAAATATAATTTAACCATCAATGCTCTGTATTTAAAACAGTATAATATTCCATAAAACTGGTGAATATTGCTGGAAGATAACGCTATATTCAATAAAAAAGTCATTATATGATTTTAAGGAACAAGATGCGGATTAAATTGTGTAAATTTAGCCAACTCTTATCTAATTGCACATTTCAGTGCTTATGACTACCGATAAATAGCTTCATGTTGTAAAGTTGTTAAAGTTACGTTTCTTAAACCATTAACACCGTAGGTTTATGGTTGAGTCGGTGGATAAAAACCACCGTAACTTACGTGTGTTGGAGGGATCTCCCTTATATACGCTTCCCTTAATAATGTAACAATAAGACTCTTAGGTAATTCAGTTTTTCAAAATCACATGACTACAATTACCTTCTGCTGTATTATGTCTCCTTCACCCTTTAGGAGATAAATCTGTAGTGTGATAAACTACTGAGTCTTACAGTATCAGATAATAGCGTTCACATTTTTAGAATACTGGATAATCGGCTATCTGGTTTAATTTATAATTTATGAATTTATTTATCCATTAAAAAAACCTAAAAAGGAATGTTTGGTAATGTATTGGTATATTATTTACTGTCATTCCACAAAAGTGAATTAGGCTGAAAAAAAAATAATTTGCATAGTAATTATATGTATATTATTCGTGTTGAATTACAGTGGCAAGCTGAGAATCACACTACTTATGGTCCTAGGTTCTAGGGTGAGTTCGGAAGTTTAATAATGTACCCGTAATTCATAGGTAAGATTATAAAGCCTGTAGAGTCTTATTTTTTATGCAACGTCATTCGATTATTTCCACATGTTCACTTTTATGTAGTTCGGAGACGGTTAGAATGGCCTGTGTAATCTTCAGTATTCATGGAGTGAAGAGGCTGCCTTCATCAAATGAATTTTTTAGCGTATGTGCTCGCTTGTGTTGGTGGATTTAAGTAGGCTAGTAATATTTCTGCTGATACGTAGACAGCAGAGATTCAACAAAAACCCGTTTATAGGATGGATGTTACCTTTTAACCTGTGACGAATATGTCTTGCTTATTTCTTCTATCTTAAAACAATGTTTATAGCCGATTTCTAAATGAAACATCTGTTACAAACTTGAGTTTCCATAAATTCCATTCAAGAGGAAACATTTAATATATAACAATGTTATTCCTTGTATTTAATAACCAAGCGCTAAATTATTTTTGTATTGGTCAGACTTTATGTTTTATTTGTCACTTTTGTAGAAAAAAAGTTTA
>JAQJVL010005240.1:0-36959 GCA_035578905.1 Stictocephala bisonia | reverse complement strand
GATGTAGTCGGCTAATATAATAGGTCTAGCCAATATTGGCGACGAGATGCAGTCTGAAATATCAGCTAAGTGCCAACTAGTGACACAGTGAAGATTGTGGGCAGCTAAATTATAAATTTATGAATAAAAAACGAGACGTGTGAAAGGCTTTGCTTCAATAACAATTATTTTCCGAGTCTCTAAATTCGTCATAAAATATTTTGTTTTTGAAATTTGATAATGATGGAGTATCAGATGAGGGAGACAAAGGTAGTTGGACATTTGCCATCATTACGTGAAAAATAACAATCACGACGTTTCGATTTGGTAAAACCCAAACCTTTTTCAAGTGCTAAAAACTAAATTACATCTACACAAACATGTTATAAAACTACGTTCTTAAACTAATAACTTATCTACTTTAATAATTATCTACATTTTAACCTAGATCCTAGAATGGGGTACAACAAAATGAACTTGTACTAAATATAAACAATATTAACAGGGTTAAATTAATACAACCAATTAGGCGCTGTCAAGGTCACAATATCAACGAAAAATGTCAAAACACAATTAAAATTAATATTCAAATCAGACTGAAATAATATTACATTAACTAATCATAAATATATGGTACCTGAAAAACACTATTAATTTAAAATAACATTCAACATGCACAAAAATGATATATATGCCTTGGAAGGACTGAGACTACTATTACAATTACATTTTAACCTGAAAAGACAACAATTATTAGGAATAAAACAATACAATAATCAAATATTACAAAAATGATGAAGTCTTACGACCCGCAGTGACGATGGCGTCTAGACGTCCCAGGCACGAAGTGAGGATGATACAATCCAAATGTAGTGTCTACGAAGTTCCCTCCAAGGTGATAAAGCACGGGGACTAGACAAACATACACACTACACTTCACAACAATCATATACAGACTGACGAGGTCAGGGACGCATTAGCTGAACATGCCTGGAACAATGAACACAGATTTAACTGGGATAACACTAAAATACTTCACAGGGAACCACATTTTTGTAAACCTAAATTCATCGAAGGTGCCTTTATGAAACTAAATAATGAACAAGTAATCAGTCAAAGTAGCATAGAAGTTAGACCCATGTGGGTTCCTTTACTTAAAAACACACTTGATAAAAAGTTCAATACACTCATGACATCATCTGACCAGAATCCTACACCACCTGCACCTACAACAATTAAACATCCCATGAGTCTACGTCCCCGTACCTGAGTCACCGCATTTTTGGCGATCTCGGAGCGTACATCCCTGACCTCGTCAGTCTGTATATGGTTGTTGTGAAGTATAGTGTGTAT
Source organism: Stictocephala bisonia (assembly GCA_035578905.1). NCBI lineage: Eukaryota > Metazoa > Arthropoda > Insecta > Hemiptera > Membracidae > Stictocephala > Stictocephala bisonia. The sequence goes on along the minus strand of JAQJVL010005240.1, from coordinate 35,627 downwards.
GTTTGTCTAGTCCCCGTGCTTTATCACCTTGGAGGGAACTTCGTAGACACTACATTTGGATTGTATCATCCTCACTTCGTGCCTGGGACGTCTAGTCGCCATCGTCACTGCGGGTCGTAAGACTTCATCATTTTTGTAATATTTGATTATTGTATTGTTTTATTCCTAATAATTGTTGTCTTTTCAGGTTAAAATGTAATTGTAATAGTAGTCTCAGTCCTTCCAAGGCATATATATCATTTTTGTGCATGTTGAATGTTATTTTAAATTAATAGTGTTTTTCAGGTACCATATATTTATGATTAGTTAATGTAATATTATTTCAGTCTGATTTGAATATTAATTTTAATTGTGTTTTGACATTTTTCGTTGATATTGTGACCTTGACAGCGCCTAATTGGTTGTATTAATTTAACCCTGTTAATATTGTTTATATTTAGTACAAGTTCATTTTGTTGTACCCCATTCTAGGATCTAGGTTAAAATGTAGATAATTATTAAAGTAGATCAGTTATTAGTTTAAGAACGTAGTTTTATAACATGTTTGTGTAGATGTAATTTAGTTTTTAGCACTTGAAAAAGGTTTGGGTTTTACCAAATCGAAACGTCGTGATTGTTATTTTTCACGTAATGATGGCAAATGTCCAACTACCTTTGTCTCCCTCATAAAATATTTTGTTTAGAAAAGGTCTTCCGACATGTTTCTCCCTCACTTGGGTTGATTATTTTACAACAGTTTACATTGACATCAATGTGAACAGGGAACCGTTCAGTGTAGTGAGTTTACGAATCAAAATTATCGTACTTTACCACCTTTTACACTCAAACTGTTTTATTGTCTAACCTAGTCAGAAAACCGTTCAACAATTTGACAGGAAAAAATATTGTGTTTTATTGTCTAACCTAGTCATAAAACCGTTCAACAATTTGACAGGAAAAAATATTGTATGCGCAAATGTTATACACAGTTTTGGCTATCTAAGAAGTTTACGGAATAATAATTAATAGACGTTCGCCACGGATATATATATATATATTTTTTTTTTATTTGACGGAAAATAAATCAATAATGTTGTATCACACGTTGCTAGAACGTCATTACCATATTTTATATGATACGATACGGTATTTCCTTTCGGCAACCACTGGACGATTCCCTGCTCGGATTAAAAAACAAAATAGATCTCAATCGACTCTCAAGAAATATACGATAATTTCAGTTCCGAAAAGGAGCTGAACGGTTCCTTACATGTACGTATGCCAAAAGCGAGATGGACTTTCGCCCAGGGGAAGTTTGATTCTTGGGCTTGGGATCAGGGTGACCAGACGTCCGGCTTTAGGAGGACATGTCCTCCTTTTTAACGTTTGTCCTCCTGTCCTCCTGGCTTTTGAAAATTATTTGAAATGTCCGGATTTTGTGCAAACCAGCTTGAATTATTTGAAACTATGGTAACAACGCATGAAAACCTTCTTCCGACGTCTCGAGGATAGGCCCCATGTGTCAGTGTCAGATATGTGTTGTCTGTACTGTAGCCTGTCACTGTAGTGTAGTGTAGCGTCTCTCCGCTCAGCTGGGGTGGCGCTGCTCACTCACTGCCACGTCCACGCCTTGCCCGCTCCTTCATCCTACTGGCCAGTCACGTCTCACGTGGTAATGTGTATTCATTGTTCGTGGAAACATAACCTCTTCTGATGGTAAAATAGTTTATTAATACAATATTATTTTAGTGGACAGTGGTGGACTGGAGTCTTGTGTGTTTCTTTTGAGATTTATAAATGTTCACCTTGTGAATCATGTCGGACAAACGCAAATGCAAGTTCACAGACACTTTACGAGCGAAATACCCTAACTTTTCTCGAGGAAGAAATGAACACGAAGCTAAATGTCAGGTTTGTGATCTATATTTATCAGTTGCAAACAAAGCTAGTGGAGATTTGGAGCGTCATCTAAACAGTGACTGTCATAAACAAAATATTCGTAAGTCTGCAGGCTGCTCTAATGTCAGCAGTTTCTTTGTTCCTAAGTTTTCAAAATTGGATGATCAAGTCAGTGCAGCTGAGGGTACTATGGCGTTCCATACTGTCAGCCATCACCTAAGTTACAGGTCCAATGATTGCACATCTGGTTTATATAAAACAGTATTCAATGACTCTGAAACAGCAAAAAATACGCTTCTGCTCGAACAAAAACTGAAGCAATAATAAACAGTGTTATTGCTCCTCATAGTATCGATGTAGTGATTGAGGCATTGAATGGAATATCATGCTTTGGTGTGTCGGTGGATTGCAGTAATCACGGAAACCAAAAGATATTCCCTATTTTAATTCAGTATTTTGATTGGAAAACTGGCGTAAAAACAAAAGTCATCGAGCTGAAAACCCTACCGAATGAGACTGCTCATCTATAAGCACTTATATATTGGAGATACTTTGAGAAGGTATGACCTAACAAAGAAATGTGTTGCTTTCAGCGCTGACAACACAAACACAAACTTTGGTGGATTAAACAGAAATCCAGGTGAAAATATTTTCACTCACTTGAAATCAGAAATGAAAAATGATCTTCTGGTTGGGGTAGGTTGCCCTGCTCATATTTTACATAACACAATACAACATGGATGTGATCAGCTAAGCTTTGACATCGACTCAATTGTAATGAAAATCTACAACTATTTTTCTATTTACACGGTGCGAAATGAAAAATTGAAAGTTTTGTGATTCCGTAGATATTCAGCATAAACAGCTGCTGAAACATTACAAGACTAGGTGGCTCAGCCTTATTCCAGCCATCGAGAGAATCTTGAAACTATACCCTGCTCTGAAAGCTTACTTCCTTTCACTTGACAAACCTCCAATCGTATTAAAACACTTTTTTGAAGACGACCTGTCAGAAGCCTACTTGTGGTTCTTGCACTCTTTAATGTCAGTTTTCCACCTCAAAATAGAAGGAGCACAAAAAGAGATGATATCTATTTTAGAAGTCATATATTATATCAGGTCCCTGCAGAAATCATTGGAGGACAGGGCTGAAGAAAAATTTGTTCCCATCAAAGTTAGAGCCATAGTCAAGGACGTTCGAGCCAAAGGATTTGAAGAAAAATGCGAAAATTTCGAAGCCAAAGTTTTGATGACATATTCATCATGTCTTGACTACTTGAAGAAGTGGACAACTAATTTAAATGAATTTAGATGTTTCGAGTGGATGGATCTAAAAAAAGGAACTGGCCGAAGTCAACTTTGAAGATATTATTTCAAGCTTGACTTATCTTCAAGAAAAGTTAGCTTGAAGTTGAGTTCAAGTCAAGTTATTGAAGATGACAAACTCTTTGACCAATTCATGTGTTTGAAAAAATTTGTTGCCGCTCATCATGAAGACGACTTCTTTGAACAACTACTGCACTTGAAATGGGTAGAATTTTTTTCCAAGTGTAAGAGTCAAGATTGTTTTTCGGAGTTGTTGAAAATATGTGCATTCCTGTTTGCTCTGCCTGGATCAAATTCTAGCGTTGAGCGGGTATTTTCAAACATCAATGTACAATGGAGTGACGAAAGAAACCAACTGAACATTGAGTCGGTTAAAGGTATAATTTTGGTTAAATATAATTTTAAGGATATGACATGTGCGGATTTTCACAGATACTTGCTCTCCAAACCAGAATTGCTAAAAAAGATTTCATCCAGTGAAAAATATTTGTAATCATGTGTTAAAAGCCAATAAGCGTTTTTTCTATCTTACTAATTTCAATCAAACCAAAGTTGAACCAAATTGAGTTGATTTTCTATCTATATATTTTAATGTGTTGATGTTATTATAAAACTGTATGCATTAATATGTTATGGAGATAGTTTCTTTTCATTGAATATTATATACTATGCTCCAATACTAATTTTCAAAGTGTGTTTTAAATGTTTCCGCAAAGTTTCTAAGAATATTAAATGATGTCCTCTTTTTTGCTACAATGTCCTCCTTTTTCAGTCCAAAAGTCCTCCTTTTCAACATTTGTGTCTGGTCACCCTGCTTGGGATGTAAAGTGACCTGTTCTCGATAACCTTTTGACTGAACAGTATTATTGATATGAACAAAAATATGCATAATTAGACCATTAGATTTGTATCGGTAACAGGTCTTCTCAGGGTAACAGGGATCTCACGTCCCCTTTCTTGGGTCATAAATACACTAACCAGCACTCCCGTTTTATTCACGCTGTTTTAGGTTAGGTTACAAGTGACTAGTAAACTCGGACAACCAACATGTGTGATCAATACTACAGTAACTATTTGCCATGATTGCTAATAAAGACATTTATTTATCCTTCGGCAAGTCACATAACCAGCAATAGACATCGTCAATATTAAAAACTATTAGTTGACTAATATGTCATAAAAAGTAGAGTTTAAAAAGCTTAATCCTATTAAGTAATAGTAGTCACTAGCCTATGAAATATAGACTAAAGTGTTAAAATTTAATTAAAAATATTCTAGGTTGTACAGTGGATTATTTACAAGCCATTCATGTAATCTCTTTGAAAATTTACAATGGGTTAAATTTTTCCAAGAAACTGGTAACTTATTGAAAAGCCTTATTCCCATGTTTTTATGATAGTTCATTGATTTTGAAAATCTTAATTTGGGCAGTTCAATTCTTTCTTGGTTTCGTGTATTATGAGTATGTATTGTATTTCTCTGTGTATAAAGATGCAGATTTTTCTTTATTACCATTAATACATCAAAAATATACAAATTCACAACAGTTAAAATGCTTAATTGCCTAAAAAGAGGTCGACAGTGATCACACAGATTAGAACCAGTTATGATTCGTATAGCTTTTTTTTGTACAGTAAGAACCTTTTGAATGCCTGTTCCATTACCCCACACAATTAAACAATATCTTATAATACTTTCAAAGAATGCAAAATAGGCCATTCTTAAATATTTTGAAGACACTTTATTTTTAAGATTTGCAAGTAAATAAATTACTCGACAATCTCTTACAAATATAGGCTATATGAGTTCTTCATGACAGATTAGAATCAATATTTATACCTAAAAGCTTCACTGTACTTAGCGGATCTAAGAGATCTCCTGTTTTTAAGGTTACCAACAGATGCTGCATTTTTCTTTATTTAGAAAAAGGCCATTAGTTTCAAACCAATGAGTTGCCTCTAACAATGTGTTCTTTGAAATTGTTTTTAGCTGATCCACATCCTTATGATAAGATAACAATGTTTTATCATCCGCATATATTGTAGAGTAACAGGACAAGTTATTACTTAGGTCATTAATTAAAACTAGAAAGAGTATAGGCCCTAAAACAGACCCTTGAGGTACTCCTAACTTAAATTCTAAAACTTCAGAAAAACTGCCGATGTGGTCGACCAATTGCTTACGCTCTGAAAGATATGACTTCAAAATGTCCAAGTCTTTGCCATAGAAACCATAATACTCCAACTTACTCAATAAAATGACATGGTTGACTGTGTCAAATGCTTTACTCAGGTCACATAAGGTAACCTGGGCAGCATTTTTACTCTCTAAGGTCAGTAAAAGTTGATTAATTAAGCTATCAATGGCATGTGTAGTTGATCTACCAGGACGATAACCATACTGACTATCATTAAACAAACCAGAAGATTCAAAATGTTTACAAATTTGTACTTTAAGAATTTTTTCTAAGACTTTTCCTATAACTGGGATACAAGAGATCGGACGGTAACTACTGGGTATATCTGGATTACCCTTTTTAAAGATAGGTACCACTCTAGAAAACTTTAAACTATTTGGAAAAACACCATCATTTATACATCTATTAAAACAATAAGTTAATGGTTCAATAATTACCAAGGCAACTTTTTTTATTAAGTCACTGGAGAGTCCATAGACATCCCTGGATGAAGAATTTTGTAATGACATTATTATGTTCCACACCTCATTTGAGCTAACTGGTGAAAAGACACAACACTAATTGGCTGACACCAAATTTACATTTTTAAGACACTGCACTGCACTCTCCGGGGAAGCTTTGACTTTTGAACTTATATCTTCTACAGCAGTGATGAAATAGTTGTTGAAGTCATCAGGCTGGATGCTGGTACCAAAATTGTTGACTGGACTGCTTTTAGCTGTTTTATTTATGATACTCCATGCCGTCTTACATTTATTGGAAGAATGTTCAATTATTTCTTCTTCATTTTTCTGTATTTTAGCCTCTCGTAGTGCAAGTCTATAGTGTCTTTTCAGGTTCTTAAATAATAACAATAGCTGGTTATTGTTATATTTATTACACATGTCTTTACAGAGTAGTATTTGGTTCCTCATTGCTGCTAGCCTCGGTGAATACCAACCAGTTGAAACAGAACCTTTTTTAAATCTCAAATTAGCTGTACTTTCCTTTAATTTTTTAGCCTTCTTGAGCGGAAAACTTGAATAAGGTCAAAAATCGTTCGAAAAAATGTTCAAAGCAGTTACTAGTTGTTAAATTAGGTGAAAAAGACTGGCACTACTGTTCCTCTTCGAGGAGTTGCATTCAGTAACTTATGTTCTTAGGAGTAATTAATCTAACGGTTTTTAATTGACTATCATGTGTGCAAGAAATAGGCTTACTCACAGAAAACTAGAAATGTAAAGCATCATGATCAGATAAAGATGGTTTTCTGACTTCTGTAATATATTCATGTGGTTTCAAATTGGTCATTATGTTATCCAGGCATGAATTGCCACACGTATGCTTGTTGTTTGTGCAATATATGTCATACTGCCTTAATTCATTGAGAAATCTTTCTACAGTAGCTTTATTAGTAGTTACGTCAAATTGAGCATTCACATCTCCACATAAGATTAGCTTGCACTTTAATCAAAAGAGAAAGATTAAAAGTTTCTCCAATGACTGAAGAAATATTTCATTACTACCATCTGGTGATCTATAGAGGGACACCACGATCAGATTTAATTCCGTGAGTTCTACACCAGTAACTTCAAAGTGGAGTTCATTACAGAAATTCTTCAGGTCAATTTCCTTAAAAATAATGTTATTAGCGACATATATGCTTAGACCTCCGCGAATATGAACACTGCGACAAAAACTGCCGCCCAGAGAAAAGCCTTCAGGTACCCATAGTTCAATTTCATCTGTATTTAGACAATGTTCTGCAAGGCATGCAACAAAGTATTTGTTTTGACATAACAGGAGTTCCAGTTCTTCACATTTTTCCCTTACACCTTGTATATTTATGAAGAAAATTTTAGCTAACTTGGTTTATGGTAGGCCTAGAAACCAAGCGGTCACACTGATTTTATTCAGGGTAAGCTGTAGCCCAGCACTGACATTTAGGCCTATATGGGTCAATTTCTTTCTGTTGACCTAATTTAAGGTTTGATCTAGGCCTACTTGTAAAGAAACTTTTTGGGCTAGACCATTCTCCCGGTTTAAAGATTCAGTAGATCTAGTCTTTCTTACTTTGTTTACAAATCTTGAGACGAATACATTCTCTGGCCAAAAATCAGGAGAGTATATGTCATTGTAGTAATTGGATGGGATGCTAACTTTAAATGATGAACATAACTCAGGATGTTTTGAGTTAAGCTTTTCTACTGAGTAATCACCCATTTTACAGTTATTCAGAAAAGTTTTTAGATCTTCACACTCAGTTCAAGCACTCAGCCTAGAAACAAACAAAAACCTCATTTTATCGGATGTTGTAAGGTATGTTTCTCTGTAGATTTACCAGTGATGAATTGGTTCCTTTTCTTTGCATCCACTTCTCGGCCTAGATTAGGCCTAGCTTGAAATTTCAACCGGTCATCGTTATAAGCATCACTTTTGATTATATTTTCTTCTCGTAGCTTTCTTCGTGACTTGTACAGTTGAAATCCTTCATTACATTCTCGATAAGAGCTTTTAATGTCCATATTTTTATTATCCACGTACACTAGCTCATCTACAGAGACTGAGAGAATAGGCTTGGATGGGCTATTAAGATTAGGCCTATTATTGGATTTATTACTTCCATTATTATTAGTCAACGTTTTATTATTCGTGTTTTCTGTATTAGAAAATGTGTTTTTATCATGAAACATCAATCTACTTGCATATGACTGCCTCCCGTCACCTTTATAAGTCAAAATCTCACTGATGGCGTCAGCTTGATTGACGTAAATTATCATTGTCTTTTTTAAGATACTAAATTGTTCACTTGTACCTTTTTGATTCTCACTCAGATGGAAGATTTGATCAGTTAATAATTGTATAGTGTCATTACAATATGACGTACTGTTCTTTTCAACTGAAATAGTTTGAATAGAAATATATTTCACTTCAGGCACTTTGAGGTTATGATGGCGGCACATGTAACACATCCATATAACTTTACTGCCTAGCGTTATAATGCAATCATACTATTTTTCATCAATTCCAACACATTTACTATGATACCATAACTGGCAATTTCCCTCACACAAAATCGCCATACTATTTTTAGGAACATTTTTAACACAGGTTCCACACTTGAATTTGCTAGTCGGCGCCATCTTAAAATTCCTACCAGCTACCTTCCCAGCTCAACAGATCACTTTTAACCCTAGAACCGCTATGCGTCTCGATCGAGATCCATTTACGCCACGCTCAACCGCTAACGTCTCGATCGAGACGCATTATGTAGTGCATTGTTTATTTTATTATTGCGCCGACACAGCGCACATTTATACATACTATGATATAAACTATGATATATTTTTGATATATTACTATGATATATTACTATGATATATTTTTTTCTACGAAAACTATAGAATAATAATCATTCATAGTTAAATTATTTTCGTTTCTCTAAAATTTATGTTGGCAGTATTGAAAACGTTTAATATTCTGTCCCAGCTGAACTGACAGTCTAGTAGTAATTGTTTACAATGCGTGTTTTCGTAATTTTTTATAATATTATATGTGTTATTAGATAATAAGTGTATATATTTTCAATCTAAAACACATTTTGAACAATTTTGCTATCTTGATTTTTTAATTAGACTAAAGGATAAGGACCCAACAAGTGTGTGAAAATAAAAAATGTTTTGAAAAAAAATTTTTTTATATATTTTGGAGCAAAAGAACAATATGGATTTTTTGGTAAGTTTGATTTTTAGAAAATATTGTTCCTTGTATTTTACTGAAAATAATGATATATGACACAGTATATAATGTTATTTATGTATTTTTTATAAATTTTTAGAAAAATCCTTGCGAATTCGCCTTTAAGAGCTTAGCGGTTGAGACAAAAAGACTCACCGGTTATAGGGTTAATTGAACTAGTTCAAATTATAATGAATGAACTCGTTCACTACGTTGACTAGTTCATTTGACTGTCGTCGTGTACTACCTGTTCTTAGGCGTATTGTTTAGTTCACAATAACGCATACCAAACTGATAACGTATGATTAAGAGTAAAATAAAACACAAGAAAGCACATAATAATTTTGGAGGCAGTAATAATTAAATGTGTATTAGGGAAACATTTAACATACAACTTGTTACAAGTGTTCAAATCTCACTCACTACCCAAACTTTTTGCTTCACAAAAACAATTAATTAATCAATTCGTATTATTGCTTGTACAGTGGGGTGTATGAATGAATAATTTAAAATGACTTCTCCTTCTAATAAAAATGAATTTAAAGTTGGCAACTTAGTTTTTGCTAAGATTAAAGGACATCCTTATTGGCCAGCCAGAATTCAAAATATTGACAACACTACTTACAAAATTATTGTAAAATTCAAAGTTCTATTCTTTGGGACGGCTTTCTAAACTTATTAAAAAAAAAATAAGTTTAAATACCCGTCAGAAGTCGTATCACAGAGACACAAGGATCAATATAAGACTGCACTGACTGAGATTGAGAAAACATGGGAGGCAGAAAATAAAACCCTTAAAGGTTTTAGCTCCTTATCTGTCAAAATAGTGCAAACCTCAAACAAAAAGTTACAGCCTGAAAAAAAAAAAAAAAATAATCAAAATTAGGCAAAAACAATTGAAACAAAGATTAATGAACCAACACTAACTGTTACCATGAAAGATGCCTCAGAAAATACCCCGGTATATCTGGATGATAAATATCAAATAAATGCACTAACGGAAAAATGTTTGTCCCTTGAGAAGGCTCTAGTTGATGAAAAAGATAGTAAAACCAATGACTTTCACTCTCAGATACTCAAACAGGAATTAAATAAATTTAAAGAAGAGAATAAAAACCTTCTGGGGATTGAAAATCTTAAATCCAGTAGCCAAAATTGTACCCTTTGCTATCCGGCTCTTAACCAAAGCAATTCAAATGAAATTAAGAGGCGTACTAACAGTCAATTTAAACAAAAAAATTCTCAGCAAAACGAAAATAGAATTATCTGTACAAATCCCTATAGCCTACTAACAACAGATACCAATACAAAGAAAGACATCCCAAACTCAGAGACAACACCTAGGCTTATTACAAAAAATGGTTCCACCGTAGCACACCAAAATAAACAAACAGTCATCGCAGGAACAAAGCCTTCTCCTAAAACCATATTACTCAACAAAACTCTGTTAGTAAATAAAAAAAATCAACTAATTATACTAGCTGATAGTCATGGTAAACATATCAGCAAACTGGTGGGAAAAAAGACTGATCTAAATGTGTGCGCCTTTCTCAAACCTGGAGCACAGTTTGATAAAGTGACAGAGGAGCAACAACAACTTACCAAAGACCTTACTTTGAAAGATTACCTCTTGGTTATGGGAGGTACTAACAATATTGAGCATACGGGACTCGGAGACTTCTAGATGGAGTACAGAAAGTCATCATGGATGCCAAACACACCAACCTCATACTATCCAACGTCCCAATGAGACATGATGACCCAAAATTTGATCTTGAAATCAGCAGGATAGATACAGAAATTGAGAAAATGGCTGAAAAACATCCTAACTTGCAACTACTTCCGGTACGTCTTTTTCCACGTCACAGTTTTAGAAGACACGGGCTACACCTGAACAGACATGGAAAATTGAAGATCGAAGACCTAATTCCATTCACTTGAAGATCGAAGATCCCATTCACCTAATTGAAGAAATGACAACCCAGACAGTCAAGTTATTGCCAACTCAAAAACTAAAGGGAAATAGCAAAATTAATATTGTCAATACAGATATGAACAGTGTAATAAGGCACTACAGAACAGACCCTACAGTCAGTTTTGCGCACTCCATCTCAGAAGATAGACATATGTCTGCCGGAGTTGCGGTTGTTTTTCGGACTAACTTTGGACGACCCCTACTTGGTGATCGCATCTCAAAACACTTAGCTTGTCAGAGTGTTACAGATGGAGCAAAAGTTTATAGTCTTATAGCAAAAGAAAATTATTTTGACAAACCGACTCCAGAAGACTACAGCTCAGCTTTCAAGAAATTCCAAGACCACTTCAAAGCTCAGGGATTGAAGACCTTGTTTTGCTCGATAGTTGGATATCTAAGAGATCTTGTTCCACCTCAAATATTTGCAAGACACATAACAAACTTCCAGACAGCTACAAGAGCGGATGTGCACATTATTTCATGTGAACAGAGAACAACACAAAGACCATTACGGAAGGGGCTAACACACCAAGAGTTCCTGTTGACCTTAAAAGCTAGCATTGAAGCGGAAAGCGATGCCGAGTGCCAAATTATAACTAACTTGAGCTCTTCTCCTTCTGGCTCTGACTCAACCACAACACCATCTCCACCTCGATCCAGCAACAACCTTCAGACACCTTGTGTACACTCCCATTCATCTACTGGCCCAACTGTAACACCGGGTCATCTGCAATACAGTGAAGTGGTGGAAAGTATTAACAAAAAGCAGAGTAATAGTGCTTGTGAAATTGCTGACAAAGTCAACATATCTGTAAATGTCGATTCTGATATAGTAGATGTAGAAAGTCTTTTTCAAAGCAACTCACAAGCAACCTTCTAGGATACCCCTACATCCCACTTAGCTTTTAACCAGACTTCACCTTTAAACTCCAAAACCCATCAGAACATAACAATAAAATAAATAACTGTAAACCAGCAGCACAAAAATTACACACATTGAAAATTTTCCACCTTAATATTCAACATTTGCCAAGTAGAATAGAACCTCTAGAAATTACCATCCAAGAGATTAACCCTGTAGTGGTGACGCCCTGTCTGACAGACCGTATCTGTTATTATTTTGAAATTACTACAACTCCAGAAGAGGAGGCAGGCTGTACTTCTAACTTCTGACTTACAGTTCTGATTTTTCAACTATAAGGACATAGTCGTCATATTTATCATTTTGTGATTATATTAATTTACGGTCTCCTAGACACATCGTCACCAGTCTCGTATATGGTCTTCTACACCAGCGTCACCACTCACGTCTTGAATGCTTTCTTCAATTTAGGTTTATTATATTTTTCTTTATTAGGCATGAACAAATGAAACTATTTAACTTATAATATATTTAATGAAATATTATTTGATAAGAACTACATAGAAACGTGTTAATTTAGTCAGCTTAGTTTGTTTTAGTAATTTGTTTTAGTAACCACATTTAGTTCAAAGAACACCGGTTATGAGCCTACCAAGATTATAAATAGAGAACATAATGCAGACACGTAACATGAACAGAACCAACAAGTACGTGAGTGGACTATGGGACGATGCAAAGAATGTGGCAACAAAAAGAACCGGAAAACTAAGTAATCTTGCCAGAAGTGCTGTACTTATTTGTACCTAGAACATGTAGACATTGTTTGCAAAAAATGTTCGGTAATAAAAAATGTCAGATCAAAACTTCAATCATGAAATGACTAAATGGTGAAAATTGATTTATTTCTCGTAATATGTTTTTTTATTCTTTCTAGTTTTTTATGTAATGAAATTTATATTTTATATTAATATTTTTAGTTTTTCATTGATACTAATATTTTTTTTAATAATAAGCAGTTAAAAAAGAAGTTAGTTACATAATCATATTGTTTTAGCATTAAAAAAATTGTTTTAAAGTAGATTAGTAAATAAATGTCTGTTTTTTTCTATAGTGTTTTTTTTTTGAAGCAATATAATTTTATGTTACACAAATAGATTTAACTTAAATCATATTTTAAGTAGTTATTCAATATACACTTGTATAACTAATAATCACTAGTCGCTTTCAAGATAACGATTATACCCATTTGTTTGTCTTTTAATATTCATATACATTTTTAACGGATTTTTTTGTCTTGAATAAAAAAACAAATTGAATATATATGTATGAACAATTTTTATAATAAACTAACTAATAATCATATTATAAAACTATCTATTATAAAAATAATTATGTATATGGGCTCACAGACCATAGTCACCACTGATGTCACACAAATTCACGTCACCACTGAAGGGTTAATCCAGATATAATTGTATTATGCGAGCATAAAATGAGAGGTCATGAATTTGAATTTCTTACTATAAATGGATACATCAACTCCTTTTATTCACATAGCTTAAATTCTGGAGGGGGAGTCATTATACTTTCAAAAAATAGTTTAAAAATTGAAAATTGTAAGATTAAAAGTTTGTTTTTGCCATCTATTACACAATTAACATCTGAAAAAGAATTCGAATGTTGTTTGATTCAATTTAAATGTGACTCTTTTTCTTTTGTGCTGGCTGGTGTATATCGCTCCCCTATCTCTGATGTTAATATCTTTTTTACTAAACTAAATTCTTCCCTGGAAATTCTTTCCAAAGTATACACTAATGTAATTGTGACTGGAGATGTGAACATAAATGTCTTAGAACCCAACTGCAACAAATTTAGGTTACTCAATGATATTTTTGCCTCACATAACTTTAAATACATAGTAAATTTTTCAACTAGAGTTACGGAAAACTCTGAAAGTACAATTGATAACATTTTTATTAATTTTAATCCCAACAATATGCAAGTAATTGGCATAAACACTCAAATTTCAGATCACGATGCTCAACTACTAACTTTTAAAATACCTATAAAAAATTCAAATAATAAACCAATAATCAAAACAAAAAGAATATTTTCTGAAGAAAACTTGAAAAGATTTTCAAACATGCTGAGTCAAGAAAGCTGGGAAGAGATTTATTCTGCACAAGTAGATTCTAAATTTAATATCTTCAATAACATTTTTATGTATTATTTTGAGGTATGTTTTCCAACAGTCAAATGTAGAACAACAGACAGAAAAATTCCTTGGAACACAGCTGAATTAATATCAGAAAGGGAGAAAATCATAGAAATAAGTACATTAGGAGATTAACAAAAAATGTGAATACAATAAATCTAGCAAAAGAAATGAACAAAGAACATAGAGGAAACATTTTAAAGGCTAAACAAAGTTATATGGATGATAAAATTTTGAACTCCAAAAAAGTCTGCAAGACAACTTGGAATGTAATTAATACAAATATAACAAACAAAATGAATGCTGTTAAGAACATTGAAGATATAGAGATAGATGCACAACTATGTAAAGATCCTATTGTTATATGCAATGCTTTAAATGATCATTATGTCAATGTAGTTGAGTCAGAAGTCTTTCCAAAAATAAATACACTTAATAACCTGTACCCAATTTTGTAAGGCATAATCAAAATAGAAAATAATAATTTGCTTGACAAAGAGCAACACGGATTTAGATCAAACCACTCTGTAATATCAGCCGCTGCTACATATGTTGATTCTATAATTAATCCAGTCGACAGAGGAGATAAAGTAATTGGGATATTTATCGATTTAAGTAAGGCTTTTGACAGTGTCTCTCATCAAAAGTTGTTGGTAAAACTTGAAGGGCTGGGAATTATCGGAATGCCGTTAAGGTGGTTTCAATCATATTTAGCTAGTAGAAAACAGTTTGTTGAAATTATGAATAAAAACAATTACAACCATTTAATCCCAATTAAATCACAGTTAAGAACAATTAAACATAGTGTTCCTCAAGGCTTCTTTTTGGGGCCGTTACTGTTTCTCTGCTATATGAAAGGGCTACCTAGTGTAATTTCTAACGTTACAAAAAATACCATTTGCTTATATGCTGATGATGCCAATCTTCTTGTTAGTGGAAAATCAAATCATGAGATAGAGACTTCTGCCATAGATATCCTGAGAGATATCAGGAATTTTTTATCAAATCACCAATTATTGCTAAATATTTCTAAAACTCATTTTACATATTTTAATATAAAAACCAATATCAATCCGATATTACCAACACTGCAAATGGACAGTGTAGAAATAAAAAAGGTTGAAAACATAAAATTTCTTGGATTGCACATAGATAGTAAATTGAGTTGGTATCATCATATTGATCATGTGGCAAACAAAATTTCATCAAGCTTATTTGCACTTTACCGGCTATCCAAATGTTGTAAACTTGAATCATTAAAGCTAATTTACTTTGCCCACATTCATTCACATTTATCTTTTGGAATTAATATCTACGGAGGAACTTCCCAAACTAACATGGACAGGCTTTTGATATTACAAAAACGTGCAATCCACATTATGTTGAAATTAAATTGGCAGAATCGGTTAAGGATAAATTTACAGAACTATAATGACTGTATACAGTAACTATATTTATCAATGTATTTTGTATACTGTAAAAATTCAAGTACTGTCTCACTGGTAGGGGATTTTCACGAATACTTCACAAGGAATAGAAATAATTATTCTATACCATCTAATAGACTAAGATTCTTTGAGAAAAAAACAACATACACAGGCATAAAAGGTTATAATAATCTTCCCAACATCTTAAAAAACTTTTCCAACATTAAAAAATGTAAAAATAATCTAAAAAAGTACTTTTTAACAAAACCTTTATATTCAGTTGATGAATTCTTCCACTGAGACTACTTACATTAGCATTATTATGATAAGTGATAAGGTTGATAATTTATATATATGATGACGCCATTCTCTGTACATGATTACAAATGATGAATAAAGACGATTTTCATTTCATTTCGTTCATTTCATTTCATTACATAAAACTGTTTAATCTTAAAACTAAATTAAGATGTAAATCTGATATTTCGTGAAATACTCAATCGAACTTCGAGTAGTTTCGGAAGCTTCGAGCCGAGTTCAAGTAGTAAAATACTCAATCAAATACTCGAAGTTTCGAGTACTCACACACCCCTAGTTACTATGTAGATCGTGTTCCAGATGGTTTAATATCCTTTTGTATGCTCAAGTTGGGAAAGTTATACTTTGTAAATGCATACTGGACCTAAGAAATAGTTTTTTTATTGTTTAGCGACTTTCCACATCCAATGGGATGGTTCACAAGGAGTTTGACAAAAATATTAAACATAAACATAGGTAAGTTTCATATTAAAGGGGTTGTCTAGCACAGATAAATACTGCAGATGTGAAGATAGTTTCACTAACTAAATAAAAAAAAAACTTTCTTAGTTGCAGTATGTATTTACAAATTTAAACTTTCCCAACTTGAGCCAAGAAAAGAATATTAAGAATAATTAACCGTCTAGAACAGGATCTACAACGTAATTTTTTTAAACTTTAAACCAGCGTGATTGTTTCAAGAGTGAACCTTTTGATGTCAGAAATGTTCTACTTTTAAAGGCCTTTAATTTGATGTACTACTAGACCTATGTTCTCATTTAAGATGTTCTTTTGATTCCTTGCAGACCGTCCCCCTGGCTCAATTTCAACGACCAAATGAGTGGTTTTAAATGAGGTGGTGGTATAGTTATTTCAAAAAGTAGATTTATAGGTGCAATAATGATGTATCAAGTTTTATTTCTTTATCTGTAATCATTCAGAAATTATTAAGCCAGTGCGGGACTTTAAAAAAATATATGCACAGGGTGATTTTTTTGAAGTGCCACCATTGTTATCTTTCCCGGTAATTCACTACCACTACTTTTTTTTGTTTCCATTAATTCACTACTGCTTGACAAATTATTGCTCTAAAAATTGTTCCACGATCATTTTTACTTTCACTTTGGTATTCCTTATCCTCTAGGAATCCGATATTGCTGGCCTTATCTTATTGCTTTCCAAGAACTTACATACGGAGAGTGCATTCGGCAGGAAGTTAATCGATGAATTTACCAGTTTGTGATCAACTTTAGTAGCCACCTAACCTAACCTAACTGCAAGTGTGATAAAAAAGAATAAGAGTAAGAATAAGAATGTATTTATTCCAGCAATTTTAACAGAAACAAAATACATGTATTTCTCTAGGAATTACTGTCATCCATTTCCTGATAAGTGATGATAGCTCAGATTATATCAACTTTTATAATAACATTGAACAGTCAGTAGAAAAAAAAACAACAGATATAATAATTAAGCGGCTTGGCTTGCTGCAGTGTGCTGATCGAAACATTCATTTTTTATAGTAACAATTACTGATTAGTTATCGTTATCTATCTTGAGAAAATAAAAATTCACTATATTACTAATAAAATTATACTCTTTGAATGTTTGGAAAGTTTTTGCTCTTCTAGACTATGCTAAAATAATAATAAAAACTAAAATTTCCTTAAAACCAAAATTACAACAAAATTTATTAAGAGACAATATACATACATACATATATTTACGTATACATACATACATACATACACACAAGTACTGTACAACAAAAGAATAAAACAGTGCCTTTCAAATAAAATAATCTATGTAAGAATTTACTTAAACTATCATATTTATACAGCTAAAACAATATGATATTGAAATTAAAATAACCACTATTGTAAAACGCTTAAGATTCGGTCTAGGTTATTTTGTTGTAGAAGGTAGAGGTAGAGAAGTAACGGAAAAATTAATAGTAGTGATTTAACGGAAAAGGTCAGGATCTTGTATACCTGCAGAAATACAACAAACTTCAAATGGGGAACTTCACCTACTTTTTCCTCACAAATAAAAATATGCATTTAGTGATTTTAAAATAAGCTGCCATTTTCCAAAATGGCGGACAACTTTCTTCTAGAAAATTATGTATTTAATGATCTTTTCTGATAGAATGTAGTTAAAAAACCTTTTTATCCTTTGCATTATTCTCATAATATTAGCCGTTTATAATCTATGGACACTTAAAGAGTTAAAAACAGCAACTTTTGGTATTGCAAAATTGATATAACAAGCATGTTATATTCTGTAATATTAGGATGCAGACTTAAATTAATACATTTTAGTTATCATAAAGGTTGAATTGAATATTTTAGACAAAATAAATAAAATTAGCCCAAGACTGTTTTTTTTTATAATCCAGTTTCTACTACTAATTTTTAAAACTTTCGTTATTTCTTTGTTCATTGTAGTTTCACAATTCAATACAGTAGAACCTCCATTAACCGAAACACTTTTAACTGAAATACTGATTAACCCAAACAGCAAAATAAATATTGTAAACACTGATATTTTGCAGCATGCGCCAAAACTATTGTCTATGCCGGGCCGAATCCTCAAGCACCAGCCAAGGTCAACGCCCTCCGCTTTGTTGACTGTCGCCGTATCTATCGTTGGCTTACTCACCGGCCCAATCCACGGAAAACCCCGGCTGCGCCTATTAGTCACTGTCAGTCAATACTGAGGTGCAGTCAGTCTGTGTGTGTTGTTCAGAGTTCTTGTGTCGATCGCGAAATTTAGTGTCAGTGATTTCCGAACTGTTCAGTGTTGTTGTACTGTACATTATCGTTTTAGTACATTTTGTGCTACAGTATGTCTGTGAAACGGAGGAGAGTGGTAATAACAATTGAAGAGAAGTTGGAAGCGATTGGAAGAATTAAAAACGGTGAACTTCTGAGAAATGTTGCAGCTGATTTGGGTGTCAGAGTTTCAACGGTTTGTGATTGGATGAAAAACAAAAAGAAGTTTGAGGAACATGTTTCAAAGCAGCCAAACAAGAAAACCATGAAACTGTCTCAAAATGAAAAAGTAAATGAGGCCACTTTTTTGTGGTTTACTCAGCAACGAGAAAAAGGAATACCGCTGACAGGACCAATAATCCAGGAAAAGGCTAAACTGCTTTCGGAAATTATGGGGGAGGCAGGTGAGGGATTTAAGGCTAGTTCAGGTTGGCTAGAAAAGTGGAAATCTAGGTACGGCGTTCGTCAAATAAACATTTGTGGAGAGAAACTGCCTGCTGACGCTGATGCGGTACATGTTTATAAAACTGAATTGGACGAGTTTTTAGAAGATTACACTAAAGACCAAATATTTAATGCTGACGAAACAGGTTTGAATTTTAAAATGCTACCCAAGAAATGGCTTGCACCCAAAAATGAAATGTCTGCTCCTGGACACAAAATGTCCAAACAAAGACTGACAGTTATGTTGTGTAGCAACGCTTCTGGTAACCATCGTCTGAAGCCTATGGTGATAGGCAAATCAAAAAAACCTAGGACGCTAAAAGATGTTGCAGAAAATGCTTTACCAGTTTTCTATCGTAACCAGAAAAGTGCTTAGATGTCGAGTGATCTCTTTACTGAGTGGTTCAATGATCAGTTTTGTTCCTATTGTTGAGTCATTTTTGGCATCAAAAAGTCTCCCCAGAAAGGCTGTGTTATTAATCGATAACGCTCCAACACACCCACAAAATCTTAAGAATGGTGAAATTATTGTAAAATTTCTTCCCCCCAATGTGACAAGTCTGATTCAACCTTTAGACCAAGGTGAAATAGAGTGTTTCAAGAGGCACTTTCGAGCATACTTTTTGAGAGCACTATTACTGGAGACAAATGATTTGAAAACTGTCCCTTAAATACTTAAAACCATTAACTTTAAACATTTGGTTTATTGGTGTGCACAGTCATGGGATAAAGTAAAATCGTCAACTCTTCAAAAATGTTGGAACAAGGTCTTTGATGGGTTGTTCTGTCAAGACGATAACAGTGTAGAAACTGAAAATGTCGAAAACATACAGTCTGGTTGAAAATATATCAGGATGTGAAAATATCAGCGATGAAGAAGTAAGAGAGTGGTTGAATGGCGATGACTCAGAGATGGACTTCTCAGACCAAGACATTGTTGATATGGTTCTGCCCAGTGACCAACACAATAGCGATGCAGACGACGAAGATGGTGACGTAGCAGAAAGCAGTAGAGACACAGCAGATGACATCTTCAATGCACTACAGGTACAGTTGTATGTTTTAATTTATTGTAGGGGTTAACAAATCTTTAAGTTTCATGTTTCGTATGATTTTTAATGATAACCTACTGTACTGTATATCATTCTAGGTTAAGTTGTTTTATTCAACTGTCCAATTTACAAAAACATGTACTGTATTACTGTACGTATTTGTAGGTTGCTTTACGATTTGTGGAACGATCGGACGAAGCTACACCAGCTGACGTGTTACTTATGAAACGTTGGAGAGACATTGGTGCTAGGAATTGTTGCCAAGTGAAAAACAGAGAAAGATAGAAGATTAAAAAAAAAAAAAAAACAGTAGTCCTACTTTATTGTGTTTACTTACAGTACTGTAATTTTAAATTTAACATTTTTTAGTGTACAGTAGGCCTAAGTGTGTACAGTACTGTATAAATAAAATAAACCTGTCATTTTAAATACGTTGTTGGTCAATTCTTTTCATTTTAAACACCGGGTACACCCTCATTTTTAACCCAAATTTTCGTTATCCGAAATGACCTTTCCCCCCTTTATTTCAGTTAACGGAGGTTCTACTGTATACTTTTTATAATAAAATAGCACTTAGTACTCCATAAGTAAATTATTATGATAGATATGTAATCGCATCACAGTATAGTTTTGAATACTGTACTTATTGCCCTGGCTCCAGGAATGGACACTAAATTATTGGAATGAAATCTTTGAAGAAAACCTTGCACAAACACTGGCATGTCAGCTGTTCATGCTGACATTGTTCATCAGCTGTTACATTGTTGCCAAACTTATATTTATTACAATTGTCCTACCTACAATTGTGTGCCAATGGTAATGACTAAATGAATGATTAAAAACTGAGAAATCATAACTAATTGCATAATAATATTGATAAAAAGTACTCAATACTGCTCCAAGAGATTAAACTATTGTAAGGTAATAAGTCATTACTATTGGCTCACAATTGTAGGTTAGGGCAATTGTAATTGTAAGTTTGAAGACAATACAACAGCTGACAGACCAATATGATGGAAGGTTTTCTTATAATGTTTAATTCCAATAATTTAGTGTCTATTTCTGGAGCCAGGGCATAAAGTATTCAAAATTATACTATTTTCTCTCACAAATTTTTATAATTTTTAAATTTAGTTGCCAAGGAATCTTTTGTTAATTAATTTTTTCTTGTCTTTTTTCAATAATAAATATTTCGTTTGTTACGAAAAACAGTATTTTTTTATTACATTTCTTTCTTCCCTCTGAGTTGGTATACTGTATTCCACCCTCGGGAGAGCCTAGTGTTTGTGCAAGGGTGGGTCTTGTATGTGGTATACACATTTCTAGGAGGGACACAATGAGAATATATAAAAATGTGAAACACTGCAGTTTATTTTATCTACCCCTTAAAGTAGTACATCAAGTGTTACTCTCCTTGGGAGCTGTAACATTTGACAATGTTGATCGTGGTAAGTTAACACATTCGCTGCGGCGGAGCATAGAGTCGCATAACACACGGTGAGGTGCTGCCTTGGCCGGCTCGGCACTACGACCAAACACTTATATGTTTCAACACAGTGACAAGTGAAATCGATACATGTGCAATTCATACAAGATATTTAGTTCATATGTTAGGTATTTACAATATTTAATCCCCTTGAACCCACCGGTTCATTCTATTCCAGTCTATAAATTCATCATCAGAAGCTGTAATAAACAAATCTGATTCTCCCCTTACATCTTCGAACTCACTGTCTTCTGACATACTGGTAGTCGTATTTTGGTCAATAACAAATTTTGGACAAACAATCAACAGCTAGTCTAAATAGTCTAGCCATGTTAAAAACACTAATAATAATAAATATACACACTAAACACTCATTTACACAAAGTACACTACAAACACAAAACAAAAAAATGTCACGCCAAATGCGACACATTTGCAAAGTTATTTACAATGTTTCGACCACGCTATGAACGAACGACAATCACCCGTGCAATACTAGACTCACACTTAAACAGAACAGTTCAGATTGCCTAATGACTACGCAAGGCCTCATCAAATTGTGCGTAACAACTGTCGTGAAGATGTAAAGCATCACCCGCAGGGAATGTGTTAATAGATTTAAGTTAAATTGGTGTGAATGGCATTATTATTAAATTAAAGATTTACTCTTTTTGTATAAAACTTCTCAAATGTTACCTAAAACCCTGTATATTTCTCATTTTTTGTACTGTTCAACTTTATGCTGTACCGTAACATATAACTAATGTACTTATTTTAATATATAATTAAACAATTTTTAATTTCATGATCATTATTTTGGCAGTAAACTAACCTGATATCCATGTTCTCTTCTAACACTTTTCGTATTACATCTTCAGTTTCCTCTTTCACTTCTGACTTGCTTTTTCCTCGTGTTTTTCTCACTTTTTCAAGCAGTCCTTTTTCTTTGGCAATTTGCAGTGCCTTATTTCTGTATTTTGGAACTGTCAATAAGTATTTTATTGCCGAGTTGTATCTGTATACAAACTTTTTACATTAAAGGATGGCAATGCAGAATATTTTATGTTTCACTATATTTATGAAAAGTAAAACACGCTTTGGTAATATTCGTAATAAGAAGAACAAATTTAGTCAGTCACATTAATATTGACATACTGAATTTCTTTTAAAAAATGAACAGCCCATATTTTAATGTAGAAATTTCTGAATATTGACTTGATTACAGCTGACTTGATTTTAAATATTCAACACAAACAAAAATTGTAATGTAACTTTTTTTCTTCTAATGAAAAACTATTATAATACACATGCCCTAGACACTGCAATTTTAGTAATATAGTTGACTGTACACCTTCTACAAATAAGTCCTTACGCACCATTCCATCCTTCATCTTTTAACAATTGCAACTCTGGATGATGATACATGTTTGGTTACTGAGTACATTTTTTGCATCTATCCTATGAATCTCTATCTGATGTGGCTTGATGTTAGGGGTGGGAATATACCCTGTTGCAGGGTACCTTAGTACAAAGAGACATGACTGTTGAAAGGCCAATGACGGTGTGTTAGAACCCACTAGGATGCAAAATAAGTCATATGAATAAGAATCAATGCTATAAAAAATATTATGGAAACTGTAGTGTTCGAAAAATTATTTATGTAGAGGTTGATATACATAAAGTTTAGTAAAAGCATTTAAATCTTTTGGGGCCCAAACTACTAAGAACTTGCTGGAGATAGTTAATGGTATCATTTACCTAGGAAATAAATATTGGACATGTAATACATAATAACTTTTGGGGCTCAAACTACTAAGAACTTGCTGGAGATAGTTAATGGTATCATTTATCTAGGAAATAAATATTGGACATGTAATACATAATAACTTTTGGGGCCCAAACTAATAAGAACTTGCTGGAGATAGTTAATGGTATCATTTATCTAGGAAATAAATATTGGACATGTAATACATAATAACTTTTGGGGCCCAAACTAATAAGAACTTGCTGGAGATAGTTAATGGTATCATTTATCTAGGAAATAAATATTGGACATGTAATACATAATAACTTTTGGGGCCCAAACTAATAAGAACTTGCTGGAGATAGTTAATGGTATCATTTATCTAGGAAATAAATATTGGACATGTAATACATAATAACTTTTGGGGCCCAAACTACTAAGAACTTGCTGGAGATAGTTAATGGTATCATTTATCTAGGAAATAAATATTGGACATGTAATACATAATAACTTTTGGGGCCCAAACTACTAAGAACTTGCTGGAGATAGTTAATGGTATCATTTATCTAGGAAATAAATATTGGACGTGTAATACATAATAACTTTTGGGGCCCAAACTAATAAGAACTTGCTGGAGATAGTTAATGGTATCATTTATCTAGGAAATAAATATTGGACATGTAATACATAATAACTTTTGGGGCCCAAACTAATAAGAACTTGCTGGAGATAGTTAATGGTATCATTTATCTAGGAAATAAATATTGGACATGTAATACATAATAACTTTTGGGGCCCAAACTACTAAGAACTTGCTGGAGATAGTTAATGGTATCATTTATCTAGGAAATAAATATTGGACATGTAATACATAATAACTTTTGGGGCCCAAACTAATAAGAACTTGCTGGAGATAGTTAATGGTATCATTTATCTAGGAAATAAATATTGGACATGTAATACATAATAACTTTTGGGGCCCAAACTACTAAGAACTTGCTGGAGTAGTTAATGGTATCATTTATCTAGGAAATAAATATTGGACATGTAATACATAATTTGTTGGTTTCTGTAGCGTAGCCGGGAAGTATCTACGGGGAGGGTCCTAGATAATTTAGGGATGGAATACCCTTCAAGAAAAGGAAGTTTGGGTCTCAGACCTGAAAAATTTGGAAATGTTTATCCCAGTGCGTTTTCAAGCTATTAATGCATGTTTTTAAAGAATGAATTCACGTCTGGTTGAAATCATATTCTATTACTGTTATACTATATTCTACTTTAACTCTACTAATTTTAATTGCCACATTATCGGCAATTAAGTCTGTCGTTTGAATGTTAATTGCCGAAACAACAACAACTGTGCAGACCTTTGTTATATGTGATATTCCTTTTTTTTTTTTCAAAATCAAAATCATTTTTATTGCGTAGTCAAAAGACAGTACAATCGTCAGTATTATTTTAACATAAAACAAGATTTTAATAAAAAGAAAAGTTATTACAAATCAAGGAGTACTTACATTTAATAAAAACTGCTTTGGAAGAATTCTTCAATAGAATAAAGTTCTTTTCCTATAAGAGTTTTCTTCAGTCGATATCCAAATTGTTTAGCCGGTAACTGCTTTAACCAAGGTGGTAGGTGGTTGAAAAGTCGAATACCAATCTGATCAGGATCAGAGGATTGTGTCTTCCTCAAGCGGCATTGAAAAATGTCTAATTCGAGCCTCCTGCGTGTGTCATGGTTGTGTATGTGGCTTCTGGTGGGCAGGGTGTCCAAACGGCTCTTCACATTGATCAGTAACGTAAATATATACAATGAATGGATGGTCAAGGTTCCAACGTTCTTGAAGTAACCTCTACAAGAGTCCCTGTGTCCCAGCCCACAGACAATGTGGATTGCAGACTTCTGAATCTTGAATATAATCTCTGTGTGAGGAGAAGAACCCCATGCCATTATACAATAGGCCATCCTGCTGTAGAAACATGCGAAGTAAACCATTCTCAAGATGTCATAGTCGGCCGAAGCAGACAATCTGCGAAGCAGGAAGTTGGTTTTTGAAAGTTGTTTTGTCAGTTCTGAGATATGGCTCCTCCAAGTGATTCTATTGTCAATACAGATGCCAAGGAAATTAACTTTATTTTCTTCAGGTGCTTTTAGATCGATTAAGAGGGATTGTGTCTTGTCACTGTTTAGTCTGAGGCCATTATTTGTACACCAGTTCTCAATTATGTTGACTGCCAATTTCATATTGTTTTGTGTAGCAGTGTAGGTGTCCTTATCAATTCGTACTGTTATGTCATCTGCGAATAGGTAAGACGCTATGTCATTTTGCTCCAGATAATGCGGAAGGTCATTAATAAACATAACAAACAAGACAGGTCCTAGGATTGAGCCTTGTTTTACTCCTCTTGTTATGCAAGCGGGTCTTGATATTTTACCTTCATATTCAACAACCTGTCTCCAGTTCTGGAGGTAGCCTTTGATGAACAACAGTGTTTTCTCTGAGAAGCCATAGTGTTCTAGTTCTTGAGAAGCAGGTCATGAGGAACAAGGTCAAAAGCTTTAGATAAGTCAAATAAGCTTAATGATACTTTATTATGTTTTTCAATTCCCCTCAAAATGTCTTTTAATAGATCCACAGCTGCTACTGAAGTGCTTTTACCCTTGCGAAAACCATATTGTTGATTGTGGAGTAGACTATTGGTTTCTAAAAATTGGATTATTTGCTGGAGTAGGATTTTCTCTATAATTTTAGCTAGTATTGGAAGTATGCATACGGGGCGAAAGTCGTTGTAGCATGTCATCTTTCCTTTTTTTGGTATAGGAATTATCTTGACTGTTTTCAATGCTGATGGGAATACTCCATTTCTAAACCCCACGTTAATTAAATATGTTAGGGGCACATCAATAAGGTCAGCTATTGATTTTACCACTGCAGTGTTCAGTCCAAAAATATCACCTGCTGTAGAATTAGTCATACTACTTATGGCTATACATAGGCTATTACTATTACTGCGTCAATAATACTCTATGCGTTATCGATCAAAACATCAGAAGTTACCAAATCCCCGACAATCGAATATAATCGATGTATACACATCGAAAGTAAACAAAATATTTATTTACAAAATTGTCGTTAAATTGTACCAATTGAAAAAGTGGACTTTTGCCTCATGTACATATGTAAGATTTTTCGTTCTTGTAATTTTTGTGCCTATAAATGTATATATAAAGTGTATATATTCATAAACTGTACTTAATACTGAACAAAATGACTATTTTGATTTTTTTAATTCAAGAAATTTGTTTCCATGGTGATAGTGAAATCTTCTTCAATTTTGGATGCACAACTTTTTTTATTCTAGATATGGGTATGACAGTTGTATAATTATATTCTCTGTAATAATAAAAAAAAAGATATAAATTATGTGTCTGTTTCCTTAGAATTATATTTTTTAATCAGAAGTCTACAAAACAAGTGAAATATGCCTAATATTCTCACATAATGCAGTGAACATTAGTAGTGTTGGAATCTACATTTTCCGGTGACAACCATGTCAAGGTACTATCTACAATATTTACAAGATAACCAGACGTTTCGCCCATACTGTGATATGGCATCCTCAGTGGTTTCTCTGAGACTGCCACTGAGGATGCCACATCACATTATGGGTCGTCTGGATATATTGTAGATAGTACCTTGACACGGTTGTCACCCGAAAATGTAGATTCTAGTTATGACACCGGCCGCTTAAGCCTAAGTTGTAAGTTAGGAGTGTTAACATAGGTTAATCTCGCTTGGTAATAATAAAAGACTACAGGATTAAATTTCTGAACTAATATAATTTATTTAAATCATAAATTGAATAAATGTACTTTTAAATTATAATCAATAAATACAAGACAACATTTTACAGATCATTCAACAATGAAATAAAATTTAGCTTAACAGTGAGATAAGCTTGTCATATTATTCAAATTGATAAACTCTTATAAAGAAATTTTGTTGAAGCTTAGAACTCCTTTTTATGAATGAATATGAAAGAGCTCTTTATTTAACTTACATAACTATTAAACCACAGAGGACCGCACCTCACTTCACAACTTTCACTTCTATATCTTCCGAATTTACGCTGCCGAGATGACTTGAAATGAAGTTTGATTCTTTGGCATGGGGATGTAACTTCATCCAGAACTTGATCGAGACCACCATGTCCTGGTTTGCCAAAACTGCAGATTGGCAATCAGGTAATGTGTTGGGAGTCATGAAAGTTCATCGATTCCCAAAGTTTACGGAGTTTATGTGTTGACCCTTTCACAGCAGCCAACACGCTTCAAGACATGTCACCCTGGCTGGCCAATAGGAGACACTCCCAAGTTATA
Source organism: Stictocephala bisonia (assembly GCA_035578905.1). NCBI lineage: Eukaryota > Metazoa > Arthropoda > Insecta > Hemiptera > Membracidae > Stictocephala > Stictocephala bisonia. The sequence goes on along the minus strand of JAQJVL010005240.1, from coordinate 7,852 downwards.
TCAGCAAAGTTGGAAAAATAAGGTGTGTGTGTGTGTGTGTGTGAGACAGTTTGGTAGTGAAAGTGGTTAGGAGTGGTGCAGCCCTCGGTAGTTCAATAGTCATGTAAGTTAAAGAAAGAGCTCTTTCATACTCATTCATATAAAGGAGCTGTAAGCTTAATAAACTCCTAAATTCTTTAAAAAATTGAAAAAATATAATTTCTATATAACAAAATATATGAATTTGAATAATATGACAAGCTTATCTCACTCTTAAGCTAAAATTTTATTTCATTGTTTAATGATCAGTACAATTTATGTCTGGTATTTATTGATTATAACAGTAAAACCTGGCATATTCGGCCCTGTGATCAATGGAACCTCTGATATCCAGCCCAGGTGGCACGGTGACAAAGGAGATTAGTTCTCAATGCTTCTCAGTGCTCTTTGGGAAAGGAGGGGGGGGGGGATAAGGGATTTCCCCACAACAAACATCGCCTTCATTATTTTTGAAAACATTGCCTCAGTAGATCAAACAGTTGCTATTGACTGTGTCCCGATTCCATGTGCCTTAGGAGTTTTTCTAGTATACAGTGTTTCACTGTTTTTTTTTAATTTACTGTATGTTCTAAAATATAATCAAATTTATAATCTTTTGAATTTTCTTCATTTTCATTAAGTGACCAGAAAGAAAAACAAAGAAATAAGATACTAACAGGCAAACAGTATTTTAGTTTTTATTTTTGTTCAATAAAAAAGTGTGCTATTTCATTAAATATTACTAAATATTTAGGAAAAAACTGATACAGCTTATTACTAAACAATTCATTAATTACATAGTTCCTTTAGAGTATAATCGTAGTATCCTCTATGCATTTGCTACATGACAACCACGTCTATTATGATAACTCCATATCCTCCTTCAAATTATCCGGCCTATTCTGGCGCCATAATAAGCCGGATATGATAGGTTTTACTGTAATTAAAATTAAATTTATTTAATTTTTATAATTCAAATAAATTATATTGGTTCCGAAATGTGATTCTGTGGTCTTTCATTGTTGCCAAGCGAAATTAACCTTTGTTTAAGTAGAATATAGTATAACAGTAATAGCATATGATTTCAACCAGATGTACAATATTTATATGGTGGAGGCGGCGGGTAGTGTCACATGAACTATAGGAATCAATAAACTGTCATGACACAACACATCACCTGATTGCCAATCTGCAAGTTTTGGCAAACCGGAACATGGTGGTCTCGATGAAATTCTGAAGTGAAGTTATATTAATACACTTTTCACATACTATAATTATATATTTTTCATGTTAATTGTTCAAAGTATATAAGTGTTTATTTATTATAAAATTGTATGATAACGTATGTTTTGTGCTGTGAATGGGAAACAGGAATGAAAAAATTGGAAGAGCTATTTTGTTGTCTGTATACACAGTAAAACCTCTAGTCCGACATTTGTTAGTTTGGTATTTGCTATAGTCTGGCATCGTTTTTGTCAATTGTAAATATAAATCAGAGATATTCGGAAAGTTTAAGTTGTAACTAGTGTATTCTGATACATGAGGATAAGCCATTTTTCTAAGTTTAGTTTGACACAGTCAATCCTTGCTATGCATTTTATGTGCACTGAATGGAGCATTATTAATCCATTTACCTATGAGTTTATTTGCACTGCACAGTCAGTTATTCATCCTATTAAAATCAAGGAAAATGTAAGCATTTAGCAAAAAAAAAAAAAAAAAAAAATCATAAAAAGTACAATTTTCAAACTAAAGCAAACTTTGTTATATTTTTATTTTAATAATAAAACAGGCTTAAAAAATATTCAGTTTATGTGTACCAAAGAAATAATTATAACAAAATAATATATAAAATAAAGTTTTTGTTATAATTTTTATAAATATTGAAAGCAAGTCTATATATTCTTAGTAAACTATTAAAAATCATTACTGAATTGATTTAGTTTTGTTAGCAGGTTAATTCTCTACAAAAAATATTATATTTTATAAATCAGGACACACACATTTTTTTGTCAAACCTAATGTTAAATTCGTCATTTTGACTTTAGCCAAAAATACAAAACAATTACCTATTTTTTTTTAATAACCTAAATTGTTTTTTTTTAATAAAAAACAATTTACCTAAAACTACAGGAAGATGAAACTTGAGTGGGAGTTCAATTTATAATTTCATTATACTAATAAATATGTGGAGTTTAAGTATTTGAAAATGATAAGACAAACTTTATACTATACAAATATAATAAAAATAGAAACTCATACTAACGGTAATCCTTTAGTCATGGTCCCGCCATGACTAATATAACAAAACATTCGCACTCATCTGCTTATGTTTACAATCACAAACTGAAAGCTAGATTTGATTGTAAAACAAATCTGCTGATTGTTACAAAGCTGACAAGGAACAGAAAGCAATATTGAAGCACACTTAGTAACAATAAGCTGGTTCGTTGTTTAGCTCGCAAACATCGTAGTTTGGCGTGCAACATTGCTGATTTGTGATGTATTTTTAGGTTATAAATTGATCAAGTGGTAGCTCATATTTTTTTAACAGTATTTCAGTCTTAACTCATTGTTTTTATCAATATTTTTAACAATTTGATGCAATAGTTTAATTTTTTTTTAAATATTTAAAAGTCATTGTTACCATTAGTAAGATATTAATTAATATTATTATTATAATTAAGTTACTATCCAACATAAAGGTTTTGTATATTTTAACTTATATATATATTTGCGTAATTTTGTAAAATTTTCTCAACATTACGGAGAGAAAGCAATGAAAAGGATAGACTAAAATGTAAATATAAGATTCTTAATAAAAAGACAAATCTAAGTATATTTTTTATAAATTATGTATATTATAACCCATCCTTGCACAAAACTGGGCCGAACTCAACAGAATCATACAAAAAAAACCACATAGCATATAGATTTAACACAACCCCCTCAAGAAACTATTCACCTGCAAGCCGTAACACTTATTTCCAAGCCAGTAGATGGTTATGGCTCTCTCAGCCACGTCCATCAGTGAAAAGTCAATTTTTACAAAATCAATCCCACCGTAATTCCATGAATTACAGTATGCCTAGTTTTAGACAGTATAGTAATGGCAACAACACAAGTTCAAATATACCTCCACATCCTTTTTGGTCTGGAGGTCATTCGGAAAATGACCCTCGGAAGCACAGGTGAGTGGTCTGCGTTTTCCGAAGCATACTATGAATAAACCTACTGATAAGATATTGGTCGACTTCCTCAGCACAAAAGGAAGGCCAGCTCTCTGGAGCTCGAGGTGGCCGCAGTAATTGTTAGCTTAGAAAAATTCAGACAATATTTGGAACATTGTGAATTCAAAATTAATTGTGATAACTCTGCTTTAGTATTCTTGACTAACCACCCTAGACAGGTAGGAAAAATTGTGTGCTGGGATGAAAAGTGAAATGCTTTCAAATTTACCATAAATCATATAAAAGGCTCAAACTGGTTGCAGATTGCTTGTCTAGGCTATTTAAAAATGACGACCCAGACCAAAAATCAAACGCAAATACAGTCAACTTACTTGTTCAAATTCTGGAATTGTTCAATGATATTTTAGACCATCAAATCAATGACACTGAGCTGAAGGCTATAAGGAGTCAAATTTTACATGGAAATCAGATAAAGAATTATTTAATGCAAAGGAACATCCTCCTTTTTAAACAAAATAATCAAACACAACCTAAGGTTGTTGAGCCAAAATCACTAAAACCAGCAATTTTCAGATATTATTACTCTTGGGAATCCCACACAAATTCACTAATTTCTAAACTCTCAAGGGCCTGTTTTGCTACGTAGACTGTACGACTGAGTTAGTAGAAAGATGTTGTTGACTTGCTGTATGCAACAATGCTCTGGGGCAATAGTAGGGGTGCTAACCAAGTTTTTGCTTGGCAGAAGAAAGCAGTAAGGATCTTGGCTAATTTAGCTTATCAAGATGACTGTAAGCAGTGTTTTATTAAGTATAAAATAATGACAGTTCCTTGGATTTTTATATTTAAAAATCTAATGTATGTAAAGGAAAACCAACATGATTTTATCTATTTTGACAAAATTCATGATTATGACACTACAAGAGCAAAAGATATTGTCATACCCACTTTTAGGTTGCAAAAAGATACCCACTTCTAGGTTGCAAAAAGAATAGCCAGCCACAAATATTTACAAATTAAGTGTTTTAATAAGCTACCACAAGACTTAGAACTCAAACCATTTGCAAATAATCTGTCAAGTTGGTTTATAAAGATGGCATTTTATTCAATTAATGAATTATTTGAATATAATTTTAATCTTTTGTAGTCTCAGACTTAGAAATTGTATCTTTCTTATAGTTAATATAATATTGTTATTTATCAAATCATTTATTGTTATTCAATACTTATACCTTTTTTTATTATTATGTTATGTTTTTAAATTGACAAATATTTTATACTACTTTAGTATACATTGCATTGTATTGTTGTATTTCTTTGACGCTGTCTATCGCAATGTAAAATAGGACAGATCACAGAATGTAGCTGGTGTCTTCTGCGATTTGTCCAAAGAATTTGATTGTGTTGTTCATAACATCCTATTTGCTAAACTTAAATTTTACAATATTTCTGAAATTGCTTTATAATGGATAATATCTTATTTATTAAATCGGTTTCATAGAACAAATATTTACAGGAATAATGCCTACAACTTTTCTGATCAAAAAGAAAGCTTTTTGGGTCCCCCAAGGATCAATTATGGACCTCTTTTATTTTTAATTTACATTAATGATTTGACTTGTAATCTAAACTCAAAATTAATTCTTTATGCTGATGACACAACCAGGGCCGCCCAGAGGGTCACACAGACTTAGTTCACAGGGGGGGGGGGGGGGGCACATTTCATGCAACAAAAAAGAAAATACTTAATAATCTACTAGATAAGAAACGATTCAGGCCTGTATCAAAATATCAAAAGTGATATTAGGCCAGATAAGTCTTCCAGTTTTAGTTTTAAAATGTTTAAACTAAACCATTGGTTTTATAGCAACCAGGGAGTCTTTTGGAGTAAGTTGTACATTGGTCTTTGAAGTTTGTCAGCAGTCGACATAGTGGTGTGACAGCATACGCTCTGGTTGGTGTGTGACTGCAACTGTACCCCTCACCAGTTGTCTTGTTTGCGAACAAGTGTAAAGTCATGCAGCTTGTGAACACACCAAAATTCCAGTTTGCGTACATATAAATATACTTGAGTAGTGTGGACAGTGGGCCACCTCAATGAGATGTCCTGTTTTCGTACACTATTTATATAAAACATATCAAAAGACCCACTAACTTTACATTTGTATTACTCAAAACTCCGTTTTTGGACGTGTTTAATACATGGTGGACAAGAACGTTTCTGTATGTTTTATTTTTTGACTTTAATTTCAAAAGTATATACTACTTCAAACAAAATTTTTATACTTGTCCTAAATTCAACTCTATCTTGGCTTTTAGTGGTAGGAAAATCAATCGCTTGATCACATTATTATCCTTACAAAACCATTAGTTATGATATATTACTATTATAAACTTAAGATAATACAGTAATTGCGAATTGATTTGTATTTGTAGTGGTTTGTTGATTAAGCTTTTATCCTTATTTTGTATTTTTTCACAAATTCTGTTTATGTAGATAAATAATCTTGATTTAGTGTTTCGACTCATCGTAGCAAAATAATAGATCTATATAATGTGAAAACGAGTGATCAGTAACCTGCGGCCTAAAGTATGCAAATTAATAAATTGTAATAAAAAAAGTGGAAGCCTAAGAACAACACAATTAAATAAGCAAACAAAATTACAGTAAAAGCATTTTAAATCTGTCATTTTAAAAAGGTCGAAAAGTCTTTATGAGAAAAGGTTCTTACAAACTTGGTTTCAAAGCTGGTAGTAAGCGGCGGCACTCCGTTCGAATGTGGTAACATTGCACTCTTTCCCGGCACTAATCAGCAAATTTTTCAATATATGCACTAAATTTAAGAAATAGTAGTCATATTTCCAGTAGTAACTGTGTTTTGCACCCAAAAAACCCGCAGGCAAAATATACAATGTTGTAACAACGTGGCTGGAAGAGTTAAATTAATTGTCATGAAGGGTAGATCGGGGACATCGTCAATCATTAGTCTGTTTGTTTACTGTCGTTCAGTAAAGAAATATTTTGTTATTGTTGTATTTTATAGAGTGATATTTATGTAATTTAATGCGTTCTTTTGGATTTCCTAGTAAACTACTATAATTATCAATTAATTTAATTTGCTACGATTCATAGTCCATTTAAAGGTTTTGAGAGAACAAAAAGCTTAAGTTTAGGCCCAGTAATTTATGGTTGATTGAAATCAATTAAAATAGACTATATATGTTTCAATATAGTATTGTAATATACTGCAAAGTAAATTATATATTTTTACAGTATAAAAAGAATAAATTAACGATGAAACCACTAAATTACAGTAGATTTCTAGGTACTTAAATCTGGTAAATATGCAAACAACAACATCACCGCTCGCTTACCGGATGTGCAACAATATGTATGTATGATGCATTACATTCAACTTGCCCTAAGCTATCGCTGGAGGAATTGTGTGGCATAATCTTGTCTAAAAATTATAATTTTGTTACGTTCTTTACTATCCGGATTCATCTTGGATAAACTCTTGGAACTCTTAGTATACGAGCAAGTTAGCTTTTTCTTGGAACAGAACAATTTTCTTCATTTGTCACAATTTGGATTCCGAAAAGGTAAAAATACAATTGATGCAGTAGAGAGACTTGTAAGAGAAGTACTTTTAACTTTTGAAAACAGAGCCTGTGCTCAGGTTACATTGTGTGACCTGAGCAAGGCTTTCGATTGTGTCAAGCACGATGACCTTTTATTAAAATTAAATTATTATGGCTTTTCTGGTTCCTGTTTAAAATTTTTCGAATCATATCTGGAAAATAGACTTCAATCAGTTTATGTGAATGATGAATATTCCAAGGACGCCTTAGTTGAGTATGGAGTTCCTCAGGGGTCGGTTTTGGGACCACTTTTATTTTTAATTAGTGTGAACGATCTGCCATTCTCTGTTAACTCGAAATCCCTATTATATGCTGATGACACTACCTTTGTGGATGTTGCTAGCAACCTTGAAGAACTTAAATTATTTTCTCAAGAAACAATTAAAGACGCTGCCATATGGTTTAAAACAAATGGGTTTTTACTTAATGAAAATAAGACTAAAAAATTGCTTTGTACTTTAAGAACTGCTGAAGTTCCAGCAACTGATGATTTTGTCACAAATGCTAAATTTCTAGGTATTTATATTGACAATAAAATGAATTGGCAACCACATATTGAATATATATCGTCAAAATTATCAAGGGTGGTGTATCTTTTAAAACGACTGACTTTTTGCGTACCTTTTAACTACCTCAAAACGGCCTATTATGCATACTTTCAGTCAGTTTTTAGGTATGGTTTAATATTATTTGGTAACTGTTCAAAAATCAATGAAATATTACTTCTTCAAAAGAAAGCAATTAGAGTAATTACAAAATCAGAAATGAGAGATCACTGCAGACCTTTATTTATTCAGCTGAAACAGTTATCAACTTGTATATGTTTGATTTAACTTCATTTATTTAAAAAAATCAGAATCTAATAACTTTACACTGTGACAAACACAACTACAAAACACGTAACAGAGAAAAAGCAGCAATTGAGTTCAATAGGTTAAGTAAATCACTTTCTAGTCATTTGGTAATATCCTTGAAGGTATATAATAAAATAAATCACCTCA